>JAKRSK010010773.1:272500-407500 GCA_029891615.1 Natrix natrix natrix | reverse complement strand
CTATACCTAACAAAAACAACTGGGGTGTGAACTTTATCCTCTTTTTCAAAATATTTTGAACAACCCCCCATCTTGATTTTCGGTGCACAGAACAATTTCCATTGCAGAAATGTAATTTCCCCCCTTTTTTCAACATTTTGCGCATGCACAGTGCCAATGTGCGCACACACACACATTTTTTGCGCCCCGAACCGGCAGTCATGCCAGGAGCAACTCAACCCGGCCCTACCCCATTTCTGATCGACGGCAATCTGGACTCGTCTTGAAAGCCTCCAGGGATGAAGCTCCTACAACTTCCGAAGGCAATTTCTGTTCCTTTGGTTGATTGCTCTCACTGCCACAAAGTTCCTCCTTATTTCCAGGTTGAATCTCTCTCTCCTGGATCAGTTTCCATCCATTCTTCCTTCCTGGCCTTCGGGTGCTTTGGAGAATAGCTTGACCCCCCTTCCTCTCTAGGGCAGCCCCTCAAATATTGGAAGATGCTCTCCTGTCTCCCCTGGTCCTTCTCTTCCCTAGACTAGCCAGGCCCCGTTCGTCGTATATTTGAGCCTCCGGTCCCCTCATCATCCTGGTTGCTCTTCTCTGCACTCTTTCCAGAGTCTCAACATCCTTTTTTATAGTGTGGGGACCAAAACTGGATGCAGGATTCCAGGTGTGGCCTTACTAGGGGCTACCAATCCATCCCAATTCACACTTCCAGGAGTGATTCCTGAAGCTCAGTCTAGACTAGAGAAAAGGAGGACTAGGGGGAGGACGTGAGAGCAGTCTTCCAGTATTTGAGGGGCTGCCCCAGAGAAGAAGCGGGGTCAAGCTATTCTCCAAAGCGCCCGAAGGCAGGACAAGAAAAAATGGAGGGAAACAAATCAGGGAGAGAAGTCACCTGGGATTAAGGAGAAACGTCCTAGCCGTGAGGACAATTAACCAGTGGGACAGCTTGCCACCAGAGGTTGTGGGTGGTTCATCACTGGAGTTTTTTAAGAAGAGACTGGACAAACATTTGTCTGAAATGGTAGGGTTTCTTGCCTAAGCAGGGGGTTGGACTAGAAGACCTCCAAGGTCCCTTCCAACTCTAATTCTGCTCTATTCTACTCTCTTTTCTTTTCTTTTCTTTTCTTTTCTTTTCTTTTCTTTTCTTTTCTTTTCTTTTCTTTTCTACTCTCTCCTCTTCTCTTCTACTCTCTTCTACTCTATTTTCTATTCTATTCTACTTATTTTATTCTACTCTATTCTACTCTCTTTTCTTTTCTTTTCTTTTCTATTCTACTCTCTCCTCTTCTCTTCTACTCTCTTCTACTCTATTTTCTATTCTATTCTACTCTATTTTCTTTTCTATTCTATTCTGCTCTATTTTATTCTACTCTATTCTACTCTATTTTCTATTCTATTCTATTCTATTCTATTCTATTCTATTCTATTCTATTCTACTGTGTTTTCTTTTCTTTTCTATTCTATTTTCTATTTTATTCTACCCTATTTTATTCTACTCTATTCTACTCTATTTTCTATTCTATTCTACTCTGTTTTCTTTTCTTTTCTATTTTATTCTACTCTATTCTACTCTATTTTCTATTTTCTATTCTATTCTACTCTATTTTATTCTACTCTATTCTACTCTATTTTCTATTCTATTCTACTCTATTCTACTCTACTCTATACTACTTATTTTATTCTACTCTATTCTACCCTATTTTATTCTACTCTATTCTACTCTATTTTCTATTCTATTCTATTCTATTATTCTATTCTATTCTATTCTATTCTACTGTGTTTTCTTTTCTTTTCTACTCTACTCTATTTTCTATTCTATTCTGCTCTATTTTATTCTACTCTATTCTACTCTATTTTCTATTCTACTCTATTTTCTATTCTATTCTATTCTATTATTCTATTCTATTATTCTATTCTATTCTATTCTATTCTATTCTACTGTGTTTTCTTTTCTTTTCTATTCTATTCTACTCTATTTTCTATTCTATTCTATTCTATTCTACTTATTTTATTCTACTCTATTTTCTATTCTATTCTATTCTATTCTATTCTATTCTATTCTATTCTATTCTATTCCATTCCACTCCATTCCATTCTTACCTGTCCCCATGTCTGAGATGGGGAATGCTCCAATGGCAAAGGGATTTTATGTACACTGAGAGCTTACGCCCCGAAGACAAATTCCTCGGGCCTCCAATCACACTTGGCCAATAAAGGATTCTATTCTATTTAACCTCTTCGGTCCTTTGCGTCTTTGGTTCACAATTCATGAGGTCTGGTGTTCTCTCTTTCCTTCTGCAGGAGCTGAGGGCGGCCGAGGAAGCGAGCGGGCCTCCGGTGGGCTCCTCAGGTGAGTCCTGAGTCCTCTACAGCAGGGGTCTCCAACCTTGGTCACTTTAAGACTTGTGGACTTCAACTCCCAGAATTCCTCAGCCAGCCACGTAGGTTAACTTTCTTAATAGATGGTGGGTATGCAGTAAGCGTAATATGACTTCGGCAAAGTGGGGAAAAAAAGAGAGCTGGCTGGGGAATTCTGGGAGTTGAAGTCCACAAGACTTCAAGTGGCCAAGGTTGGAGACCCCCTACTCCAGAGAGTCTCAGATACGGAGCTCCTCCCTTCTCCTTCTTCTGCTCCAAAAGAGGAAACGTGGAGCTTTCTTGATGGAGTCTTGGTCTTCCTTGCAGAAATATCCCTCGAGACGACCGAGGAGGAAGCTCGCCCAAGCTTGAGGACACCTGAAGAGAGGTAAAAGTTCCCTGTCTGCCCCTGTTGGAAGAAATGTCCTTCTGGGTTAAGTTCCAAGTGGGAGAAAAGACGCTGGAAACACGGAGGCTGCTTGGAAAGACGGTTTAATGGTGGACAGGATCCCATGGCTTGAGCTCCTGAGCAGAAAAGGGGGGAATCGCATCCTTCCAGATGTTGGGTGAAGAAGAAAGGAGAGAAAGAGGGGCTGAAAGTTCCTGAGTTTTTTTATACTCTCTGTCCGGCCCCACCTCTCCGTTTCCTGTTCCTGTGTAAGAAATGTATTCTGATTGGTTGTCATGCTGCAAGCGGCGCGCGTCTGTGTGTGTGTCTTAGCTAACTTCGCAGGTTGTGTGTCTTTTGAGTCCCAAGCTTGGTTGAGTTCCCAGATGCCATGTGTTGAGTTTCCGTGGAAGGCTAACCCTACCTTTGTTATGTATAGTAGACTAGCTCTGGGGGGGGGGGCTAATGGCGCCTTGACAAAGGTGGGGGCTATTAAGAGCGAGTCTGTTTCCTGCCTAAAAAACATGTTTCTCCATTTCTGGTCCAGGGAAATGTAATATTCTGCCTTTTCAATATTTCATTTTTCCAGGAGAGGTGCGGGTGCTAACTTCCTACACCCTTCCCCTCCCCACCCCAAGAAATGGAGCCTCTAGGGACTGGGGGAGCAAACATTCTTGGCATCTTCTTTTTTTTTGTCACCACGTTACGAAAAAAAAAAGATGTTGAGACTTTGGGGGGAAAAAAAGTGCAGAGAAGAGCAATTAAAGAGGATCAAAGGCCTGGAGACTAAAAAAACATATGAAGAACGGTTGCAGGATTTTGGGTTTGGCCAGTTTAGAGAAAAGATGTAATGGGGGGGGAAGCAGTCTTGCAATATTTGAGGAGCTGCCCCAAAGAAAAGGGGAGGACCAACTTATCTTTTAAATCAACTAAAGTGTCAGAATATTCATGAACTGGAATAGGCCATAGCAACAGGTCAGCCAATGGGAACGGATGGACCGGCTGGAATAGGGTATGGTAACAAGGTCAGCCAATGTACAGGCATGGCAACTGGGTCAGCCAATGGGAAGGGATTTGGTGACGGAGAGCCATGCCAGATGGTTGGGAGCCTGGGCGTGACTTAACTATGCAGCTCCGAGTCTGTGCAAGAGAAAGAAAAGGGGAGGACCAACTTATCTTTTAAATCAACTAAAGTGTCAGAATATTCATGAACTGGAATAGGCCATAGCAACAGGTCAGCCAATGGGAACGGATGGACAGGCTGGAATAGGGTATGGTAACAAGGTCAGGCAATGTACAGGCATGGCAACTGGGTCAGCCAATGGGAAGGGATTTGGTGACGGAGAGCCATGCCAGATGGTTGGGAGCCTGGGCGTGACTTAACTATGCAGCTCCGAGTCTGTGCAAGAGAAAGAAAAGGGGAGGACCAACTTATCTTTTAAATCAACTAAAGTGTCAGAATATTCATGAACTGGAATAGGCCATAGCAACAGGTCAGCCAATGGGAACGGATGGACCGGCTGGAATAGGGTATGGTAACAAGGTCAGCCAATGTACAGGCATAATAATAATAATAATAATAATATTTAATGCTTCTAGACCGCCCCCTCTCCCGAAAGGGACTCGGGGCGGTGTACAGTTCATACAAAATATAACAAGATACAATAAAATTAAGTATGTACGGTTGACAATTGCTATGGAGGAGGTTAAAAAGCAGTTAAAAGAACTGTACAAAGCAGATATAAAATAAATTCAAACCCCTAAAAACAAATACAGTAAATTAAAAAAAACCTAAAATAACCAGATATAATACATTTGCCAGGAGGGACAGTTGAATTATGCCAGGCCTGCTAATCGGAACAGGTGGGTCTTCAGTTTTTGCCGGAAGGAGCGGAGGTCAGAAGTGGTTCTAATGTCGGGGGGGAGGTCATTCCAGAGGGTTGGGCCCATCACAGAGAAGGACCTACTCCTCGGTGTCGCCCGCTGGCATTGCCTAGTGGACGGCACCAGGAGAAGTTCCTCCCTGTGTGAGCGTATTGGCCGCAGGGATGTATGTGGGAGGATGCGATCCCGCAAGTAACTATGGCAACAGGGTCAGCCAATGGGAACGGATTTGGTGCCGGAGAGCCATGCCAGATGGTTGGGAGCCTGGGCGTGGCTTAACTATGCAGCTCCGAGTCTGTGCAAGAGAAAGAAAAGGGGAGGACCAACTTATCTTTTAAATCAACTAAAGTGTCAGAATATTCATGAACTGGAATAGGCCGTAGCAACAGGTCAGCCACTAGGGACAGGCTGGAATAGGGTATGGTAACAAGGTCAGCCAATGTATAGGCATGGCAACTGGGTCAGCCAATGGGAACGGATTTGGTGCCTGAGATGGTTGGGAGCCTGGGCGTGGCTTAACTATGCAGCTCCGAGTCTGTGCAAGAGAACTAATCTCTCCACCACGTTGTAAGAATTTATTCCCGGGTTATTATGTCTATAAAGCCGTTAATGAGTCCTGCTGAATCCGTTATCGGTGTGCGCTTTCCGGATTGGATTTTTCTGCCACGAACTCAAGGCAGGAGGAAGACGCAACGGACGGGAACGGATCAAGGAGAGACGCAACCTGGAATTAAGGAGAAATTTCCTGACAATTGAAACAATGAACCAGGGGAACAGCTTGCCACCAGAAGTTCTGAATGCTCCATCGCTGGAGGTTTTCTGAGCAGGAGATTGGAGCGTTGAAATGTCCGGCCTGATCCAGGGGTCTCCTGCTTGAGCTGGACTAGAAGACCTCCAAGGTCCCTTCCAGCTCCTTGTTGATTGATTGATTGATCCTTCCCTCCCTCCTTCCCTAAACAGGATTCTCCTAGAACCGGAAAGCGGGATCTTGCCCGTGGTGCCCGAAGTCCCCGAAATCAGTTTCGAATTGCCGCTGGAGAAGGACGTGATCACTTTGGGCTACGTCCGCAGGTAAGGCGGCCCTCCTGCTCCTGCGCCACGTCTAAAAGCGGGATTCCCCTCCCACCCCCCGCTTTGCCGAAAATGGTTTAACCCCCCCTTCTTTTAAGGGTTTCAAAAGAGCCATTTCTTTGAAAAAATGGCAAAAAGAGCTTTTTTGTCTTTTCTCAAGAGGAAGCTGCGAATGGAGTCTAGGAAGTGGTGGGAGAGAGGATTTAATGGAGGAATTCCTTTCCCTCCCTCCCTCCCTTCTTCTTCCCTCCCTCCCACTCTTCACCTTTCTCCCTTCTTTCCTTCCTCCTCCTTCCTATCTTCTCCATTCCTGCTCTTCCTTCTCTTCATTCCTTCCTTCCTCCTTCCTTCCAATTCCCACCTCCTTCCTTCCATCCCTCCTCCCTTCTTTCCTTTCTTCTCATTCCTATCTCCTCCCTTCCTGCCTTCTTCCCTTCTCTTCCCTCCTTCCTTCTATTCATTCCCCCTTCCTTCCTTCCTTCTTCCTTCCTTTTCATTCCCCCTTCCTTCCTTCCCTCCCTTCCTTCTTTCCTTCTCCCTTCCTTCTCCTTCCCTCCTCCTCATTCCCATTTTCTCCCTTCCTCCCTTCTCTTCCTTCTGATTCCCACCTCCTTCCTTCCCTCCCTCCTCCCTTTTCTTCCTCCTCATTCCTATCTCCTCCCTTCCTGCCTTCTTTCCTTCCCTCCTTCCTTCTATTCATTCCCACCTCCTTCCTTCTTTCCTTCCTTCTCATTCCTATTTTCTCCCTTCCTTCTTTCCTTCCTTCATTCCTTCCTTTTCATTCCCACCTCCTTCCTTCTTCTTTCCTTCCTCCTTCCTATTTCCTCCCTTCCTTCTTTCCTTCCTTTTCTTCATTCCTTCCTTTTCATTCCCACCTCCTTCCTTCCCTCACTCCTCCCTTCTTTCCTTCCTTCTCATTCCTATTTTCTCCCTCTACCTTCTTTCCTCCCTCCCTCTTTTCCTTCCTTCCCTTTTCTTTCCTCTTTTCCTCCCTCCCTCCTCCTTCCTTCCTCATTCTTCTTTTTTTTTTTTTTCTTTCTTTCTTTCCTTTCTCTTTCCTCCTCCTCCTCTCCTGTCCCAAAGCCCAAAACCCCATGTGGCACGAAGGCAAACCTCAAACATCTGCTTTGACTTCTTCCTGGCAGGTTGGTGGCAGCCAAATTGGAACAGGTGGAAGAGGTGGATTTCGACCAGTTGGTGCCCCTCACGGCGTCCCGAGCGGTGGCCAGCCGTTTTTTCTACATGTGTTTGGGTGCGTGTTTCTTAGGACCCCATCGTTCCTTCCCCTCATTTATGCGTTGTTTCTGCCCTTTCCTTATCCCCCCCCCCCCACTTTGCAAGTTGCAACCTTAAACACTCAAAGAGCCACAAAGGTCCTATTCGGAAGCCCCCCCCCCCATTCAATTCTGGAGCGGACCGGAAGTCTGGTTCCCACACCATAGAGTCCGACGTGAACGCACGAAAAATATTTCAAGCACAGGCGGCCCTCGACTTACGACTGTATTTAAGCTCAGAATGACCGGCGTAAAGTTGCACTGTTCGTTAAGTGGGACACGTGACCGTGCCTGGTTTTTAATAGCAGTTAAAGAGGATCACTGCGGTCCTTAAGTGAAGGACTTGAAGTTGTTAAGCAAACAGGACCGTTACGGAGTCAAGCCGTGTTACCCGAGGGGCATTTTGCATTGGGAACCAAAATAAACCCCTTTCTCCTGGAGGATCCAAGCACGGTTTAACTTTTGTCCATGAGCCTTGAGACGGAGTTTTAAAAGCCTTGGGCCACGCCCCCTCTAGCTGGTAGAGCCCAGTTTTCCAACTCAGTCCAGCCCTGGAAAGACGTAAATAATTTTCCTCTAGGCAAACGTGATTTAATAGCTCTATTCTTCATTTTCTTTTTATGTTCCTTTCAACGATAATGGATTGATGAGGACAAAGTAGTTGCCCCTGGGAGGGGGGCCGTTGGTAACGTCGAACAGCCAGTCGTTAAGCCGAGGACTGTCTCCTCCATACAGCGTCTTTCTCCTCTCTCTCTCTAGTTCTTGCCGCAGGGGAGATCCTGAGCTTGGAACAAAGGGAGGCTTACGGACAGATCATCATTAAGCCAGGAGCGCGTTTCCTCCACAGCTAAGCAGATTCCGCGCCGCGATTCTGACGACGTCTCTTCACACACACACACACACACGAAACAACGGCCTCCTTGGTGAAGATTCAGGCTCGGCGGGAAGACCCCATTTGGAGGCTCAGGTGAAGTTTTTGGATTAAGCCAACGTTATTATTTGCAGGTCCTGGTTCGTTGCCTTGCCCTACTTTTTATTTTTAAAATAAATAAACCTGTTGACTTTTAAACCGCGAGGGGGGGATGGATGGTTTTTGAATTTCTAGGTCAGTTCCAAGGGGGAAGAAAGATAGTGGAAACACGGAGGCTGCTTGGAAAGATGGTTTAATGGTGGACAGGATCCCATGGGGGTTTTTTGGGGGGTCCCGGGCAAAGGAAAAAAAAAACACATGGGTAGGAGATATATATATATATTTTGGGCCCTGCCTTGGAGCTTCCTGTTCCTGGGTAAGAAATGTATTCTGATTGGTTGTCAGACTCCCATGGCGCCGTGCAGGGGTCACTTTGTAGTGTCTCAAGTCCCCGGCTTGGTTGAATCTTGCTGGGTGATGTAATCTCCCCAGGTGCCATAAATTCTGTTGCTAGAGGGGTAGAGGGCGAATCCCACCTTGGGTGAGGGCATTTGCTTATGAATAGACCTAGCTCTCTCTTTATTTCTTAAGTGGGGGCTGTTGAGGAGGGTGGGGGCGATGAAGAGGGAGTCTGTTCCCTGCCTAAAAAAACAACAACAGGTTTCTCCGTTTCTCATCCAGGGAAATCGAATATTCTGCCTTGGTAAAGTTTCCTAGAATAGTTCCTTCTCCTAGGAGAGGAGGGGGCGCTTAACTTCCTACAGGTTGCTTTAAATACACACTATATCTATACAACTGAGATTGACAAAATAACTTTTTAAAGGTGCTTAGAAACCAGGAGATGGTGAGTTCTAGTCCCATCTCAGATATGAAAGATGGGCTCGGTAACTTATGGCCAGTCACCAGGAGACAGTGGATTCTAGTTCCACATTAAGAATGAAAGCGACTAGTTGACTTATGGCCAATCACCAGGAGACAGTGAGTTCTAGTTCTGCCTTAAGGATGAAAGAGACTAGGTGACTTTTGGCCTATCAACCAGGAGACAGTGAATTCTAGTCCCGCCTTAAGCATGAAAGCGACTAGGTGACTTATGACCAATCACCAGGAGACAGTGAGTTCTAGTTCCGCCTTAAGCATGAAAGAGACTAGGTGACTTATGGCCAATCACCAGGAGACAGTGAGTTCTAGTTCCACATTAAGCATGAAAGAGACTAGGTGACTTTTATGACCAATCACCAGGAGACAGTGAGTTCTAGTTCCACATTAAGCATGAAAGAGACTAGGTGACTTATGACCAATCACCCGGAGACAGTGAGTTCTAGTTCCGCCTTAAGCATGAAAGAGACTAGGTGACTTTTATGACCAATCACCAGGAGACAGTGAGTTCTAGTTCCACATTAAGCATGAAAGAGACTAGGTGACTAATGGCCAATCACCAGGAGACGGTGAGTTCTAGTTCCACATTAAGCATGAAAGCGACTAGGTGACTTATGGCCTATCAACCAGGAGACAGTGAATTCTAGTCCCGCCTTAAGCATGAAAGAGACTAGGTGACTAATGACCAATCACCAGGAGACAGTGAGTTCTAGTTCGGCCTTAACCATGAAAGCAACTAGGTGACTTTCGGCCTATCAACCAGGAGACAGTGAATTCTAGTCCCGCCTTAAGCATGAAAGCCAGTTGGGTGACTTTGGGCCAATCACCAGGAGACAATGAGTTCTAGTTCCGTTTAGACATTAAAGCCAGCTGGGTGGACTTTGGGCCAATCACCAGGAGACGGCGAGTTCTAATCACACCTGAGGTATGAAAACCGCCTGGGTGACTTAAGGTCAGTTCGTGCCTCGCCGCCCAACCCACCTCACAGGATTGTTGTTGTGGGGAAAACAGGAGGAGGAAATAGGCAGGTGAGCCACCTGGCATTATTTACGAAGTAATAAATAAACGGGAGATAAAAACCAAACACAAACACACAACAGTCTGAGGTCTGTTGGCGTTTATGGCAGCCACCACAGTAAGCTAGTTGTCTGTTTCTTCATAGATTTTCCTCTCACACATCATGCTAGCACCATTTCTCTTACGTCTATATATAGAGAAGTGAAAGATCACTCATGCATCATCATGAAATCTCCAGAACCGTAAAGCCTACAAACTTGAAATTTGGCCCGTATGTTCCTCTTGGCTTCTAGGTGCTTGCTAAGAAAGGATTTTTTGAAATGACCATCAGATCATTTGGATGTCTTATACAGTAATTAACACGCTCTGATGCTAAGGAGTTAAGACATTCTGCTCCCCCTCCCCACCTGGAAAAAACTCTGTTCCAACTGCCAGTTGCCTCACATTCCGTTACCTCAGTTCAAACTGGCAAACGCTCCACTCTTTCACTTAGGAGTGGTCTGGGGCTCCTTACAGTACTAAATGTTGGTACCTCACCAAAATCTCTACGCCTTCCATCCGTGGAACTGCTTCCGGACTCAAGGTGGCGGGAGCGAGGTTCCCTTATGTGTTTCAATCACTGACCACCACTGAGCTAAGAAAGGATTTTTGAAATGACCATCAGATCATTAGTATTTCTTATACAGTAATTAACATGCTCTGATGCTGTTCTACACCCCCTCCCCACCTGAAAAGAACTCTGTTCCAACTGCCAGTTGCCTCACATTCCGTTACCTCAGTTCAAACTGGCAGACGCTCCATTCCTTCACTTAGGAACGGTCTGGGGCTTCTTTCAGTACTAAATGTCGGTACCTCACCAAAATCTCTACGCCTTTCATCTATGGAACTGCTTCTGGACTCAAGGTGGCGGGAGCAATGTTCCCTTATGTGTTTCAATCACCGACCACCACTGAGCCAACGGACTGAACCGTATTTCTCCTGCATTGCCCAATCATATAGTTTCGTCCCATGGGTATCCAGCTAGTATGCAATATGGCTGCCTTTACACTCACTTTTTAATCTGGCCAGACCGTCTGCTGGAGGGAGGGGAGGAATAAAAGGGCATTATTTAGGCTAGGGATCTTAACAAACAATTTAATTGATTTCATTTTATTACAAGGTACTGCATACAGTATACTTTTCATCTTCTGTTCCAAGAAAAAACTAGGCCAAACCAGAAAGTTTAAAAATCTTTAAATACAAGCGACGGAGGAAGAGTTGATTTGTGAGAACCGTTGCTTTGTGGCAGAAATCCAGCTGGGGGAAAAAAACAACCACAGAACCACAGAAAAAAAAAAAGAACAACCTCTCGTTCAAGAACCGCGAACTTTGCGCACATAAATCTGGCCCCTTGCGAAACAACAACATGGGGCAATCCAGGAAAGCTTCCCCGGAGCGATGCCGAAGGCCAAACGACAGCAAAATTCTCAGCTTTTTTTTTTTTTTTTGGCAACAGGCAAAAAATAATAATAATAACAGTTGTGATCACCGTGGGGGAAAAAAAGGCAGTGGTTGAAGAACTGCTCGGTTGTGTGTCCTGCGGCAAGACACAAGTTGGTAGAGCTGCGTTGTTGCAATAGGGCACGAATGCCCCGCTAACGCTGGCACAGAACGAAGAGATCAAACCGGCAGATGACATCGAGATTACAAATTGTGTTGCGGTTGTGTTGACAAACTTGGCACATCTGGTGGTTTTTTTTTTTTTTGGCCTTCCTGGAAATGGGCAAACGAGATCCTGTTTCTGCGTTTCTGCCCCCTCCATTTGGCTAACGTGCCCGTTTCGAAGCCTCGGGTGTTTGAAAAAGCTAATTTCCTCGCAGGTAAAAAAATATCTAAGTAGATATTTTAAAAAATCTAGTTAGATATACAAAATATCGCATTGCAAATCTCGCTGCGTGGATCCCAAAACTTTGTGCCTTAAGAGTGGCGCGAGAGCCAGAGGGAAAACGGCGAAGGAAATCCAGATATTTCAAATCCCGTTAAACAGCAGTGAGCGAAGGCTGCAAACAACTTCGAGGTATCGAGCGGGATTTTCAGCAGACGAAAAACGCCTTTGGTTGGGGGGGGGGAGGGAAAAAGGAGGAGAGAAAGAAAGAAAGACAGGAAAAAGAAAGAGCTTAACTGTGAAAAAAATATGAAACGATACGGAAATCAAAGCAACACAAACCATTCGGCACGCCCGGATTTTTGCGTTTGTGGATCGGGAGTAAGGTCCACACCAAAGATGAAGATGCAAAAAAACTCCCACGTGGTGCTTTGTATAATGGCCGGCTTCGAAAGTCCTCAAAAGTTTGGACGACAGTGCCCCTTCCTGGCCGTTTTAAGCGGAGCTGATGGCCGCGTGGATCGACGTGCCGACTTCCGGAGGGTGTGCCAGGACGGCTGTCTGAAACTCGGTGGGGCAACGGGCGGAGAGGCTGCCCAGCAACGTAAGCAGGAGGCTCCTGGCTTCTGCGGAGACCGAAAGAAAGAGAAGATGGCAAAGTCGCGGTGCCCAGCTGGCACAGTTTCCCCCTCGCCTCACCAGTTAAGCAGAGGGTGAGGCAGATTTTTATAAAGCCCGATTACAGGAAGTCCTCAACTTGCAACCACAATGTCGTCCCAAATTCCTATTGCTAAGCGAGACATCCGTTAAGTAAATTTTATTCCCCCGTTTTACAACCTTTCTTGCCACCGCTGTTGAGTGAATCCCCGCCGTTGTTACGTTAGGGATCCGGCTGTTAAGCGAATCTGGCTTCCCTATCGACTTGACTTGAATCATGCGATTCCCCCCCCCCTTCCCCAGGATGCTGCGACCGTCATAACTACGGATCAGTTGTCGTATTCAAGAATCAAGAAGCGTTTGAATTTTGATCACCTAACTGTGAAGATGCGGCTACGTTTGTTTAAGTGTGAAAACCGAACCTAAGTCGCTTTATTTTTCCGGTGGCGTCGCAACTTCGAACGGTCCCTATACGGACTGTTGTAAGTCGGGGACTCCCTGTATATTTTCCTCCCTTCTTAGCAAAAAAGAGAGATTACTCGCCTTCCGGAGCTTGTTGGGGGGAGAGCTGTGTTTGTCTATATAGGCCAAGGGTCTCCCAACTTTAAGACTGGTGGACTTCAACTCCCAGAATCCCCCAACCCCGCCCTAACAGCTGAACCGCTGCGGGGGTTTCACTTAACGACCGTGGCATGAAAAAGGTCATAAAACGGCAGGAAAATCCATGTAATGTTTTACTTAGCAACAAAAAGTTGGAGTCTCAATTACAGCTGTATTACTTGAAACCGCCCGGTACGGCCGTACCAGTAGTAGCCGGGAGCAGAGGTCACTGTACCGGTACGGTGGCTAATTTGGCCCACCCGCCCGCGTTCCATATCTGTTTATCTTCCTGAAACGTATTCAGTCCTGATGGAAGGGGGGGGAGGGGGGGCTCCCCATCTTGCTGGATTTATCCCAGCTGCCCCTTTCACCGACCGCCTCTGCCTGCTTCGCCCATTCGGATGGGCCAGGTGTTATGGGAAAGGGGGACACAGGGAAACGCTGCACACCTTGGAGGAACATCACGTACCTGTGGGAAGATTTTTGCAACCCAAGATAGGCCCACTGCTTCTCACGATCTCCGGAATCTGTTGTAATACCTTTGCAGAGAAGAGGAAAAAAAAAAACAACCCCAGAAAATGGCATTACAGGGAGTCCTTCGATTTACAACTCCAGGAAGTCCTCGCGTTACGACCAAAAATTGAGCTCAGAATGTACGTTGCAAAGCGAAACATTAGTTAAGGAAGATTTGTTCCATTTTACGACTTTCCTTGCCGTTAAAAGTTGTTAAAAGGAGAATCACGGCGGTTGTTAAGTCGGTCACACGGTTGTTAAGTGAATCCAGCTCCCCCGTTGACTTTGCTCGCCGGAAGGTCGTAAATACGAGTCATTGGCCAAACGTCTGCATTTTGATTCTGTGACCACAATCGTAAGTGTGGAAAAACATTCGTACATCGCTTTTTTCAGGGCTGTTGTAACTTTGAACGGTCACTAAACAAACTGTTGTAAGTCGAGGGCTGTTGTATTCCTTTAAGGGCCGTTCGAAGTTACAGCGGCCCTCTAGGAAAGTGACTTACGACCGTTTTCCACACTTGCGACCATCGCGGCATCCCCGCGGTCACCTGATCCAAATTCAGACGTTTGGCAATGGACTCGTATTTATGATGGTCGCAGAGTCCCGGGGGCTTACGCGATCCCCTTTTGCGACCGTCTGACGAGCAAAGTCAAGGGGGGAGCCAGATTCACTTAACAACCGTGTGACTAACTGAACCACTGCAGGGATTCACTGAACAACGGCGGGGAAGAAAGGTCGTCAAATTCATTTAACCAATGTTTCGCTGAGGAACAGATACTCTGGGCTCAACTGCGGTCGTAAATAGAGGACTAGTAGTCGCCTTTCCCCAGTCCTTTCCATAAAGGATAAGGAGCTACCCCAAACCTTATTCCACATTAGCTTGAGACGCCGAGCTAAGGGAAAACCAGCCTGAGCGGGAGCCAATTCCCTAAAGACAGGGGTCCACAAATCCCATTGGTCCGGAAATGGGCCACGGCATGCCAAAAAACGGACTGTGCAAAAAGCGAGACCGCCATCCGTGGGATGCAGGCAGCATGTGAAACCACGTCCCCCTCTCTGGTCCGTGCAAAAAAAAACAGTTGGGGGCCACTGCCCCTAAGAGCCGCCCCTTCCTGGCGGGACAGAGCGCTACCTGCGACGGGTCATTTTCGTAGATAAAGGTGATGCAACGGTAGACGGTCTTGTATTCCTCGAAGTCCTCCCTCAGCGGCAGGGCGCGAAGCAGGACGGGGAAGACCTGTTGAGAAGAGGGTTAGTAATGGAAGAGTCAGAGGTTCACATCCTGTAGGGATCCTACATTTCCGTGGGGACTAAGCCCCACGGACGTATCCGGGCACCAAATAGCATCCAAAAGTCAAGCAGAGTCCGAGGCAAAGGATTCTTCAAAGTTCCAATTTATGAAGAGAGCCATGTTGGCACATCTGAGAGCTGCCCGGTTTTATCCACCCAGTTAAAAGTTTAAGATCTTGCCCCCACACCCACAAGTCCCTCACAGGATCCAATCTCCCACTGCCATGCTGGCAGCTTCCACCCATCCAGTTCCGGTCAGGTGCAGAGGTGCAAAGACAAAGGATGACCTTGGCTTTCTAGAAAGAATGTTGTTATGGCTACCTATCATCTAACTCCATGCAATCCATTTTCCCACAATAGAAAATGCCCAGAATGGGTGGCAGGCCAAAGAGCCAAAAGAAAAAGATGGCTGCCGGCCTGACACCAGGGATTCTCCAAACTTCGCAGCTTTAAGACTTGTGGACTTCAACTCCCAGAATTCCCCAGCCGGCATGTTTAGTATTTCTTAGTTTAAATAAGAGAGTCCGTGTTGCCTCGTGCTTAAGGTGCCGTCCTAGATACCAGGAGATGGCGATTTCTAGTTCTAGGCATGAAAGCCGGCTAGGTGACTGGGACAATCAGCAGGAGACTGTGAGTTCTAGTTCCTCCTTAGGCATGGAAGCCACCTGAGTGTCTTTGGGACAGTCCTTAGGAGTCTGGGAGTTCTAGTTCCACTTTAGGGATGTCTTTGGGTCAATCGTCAGGCACCTGGGAGTTCTAGTTCCACCGTAGGCAGGAAAGCTGGCTGGATGTCTTTGGGCCAATCACCAGGTGACTGTGAATTTTAGTCCTGTCTTAGGCATGAAGCATGGCTGGGTGACATTGGGCCAAACATCAGGTCCTTGGGAGTTCTAGTCCTGCCTTAGGCATGAAAGCTGGCTGGGTGTCATTGGGCCAATTATCAGCTGCTTGGGAGTTCTAGTCCTGTCTTAGGCATGAAGCATGGCTGGGTGACTTTGGGCCAATCACCAGGAGATGGTGAGTTCTAGTCCTGCCTTAGGCCTGAAAGCCGATTGGATGACTTTGAGGTAATCCCTCTCTCTCAGATCTAACCCACCTTATAGGGTTGTGATGAGGAAAAGAGGAAAGAGGAGTATGAAGTACGTTCTCCGCCTTGAGTTACTTATTCTCTCTCTATAAAAACGGCTCTGTGTAATGTCCCAGCATAACTCTGGAACACCTCAAGCAATCTCAACCAAACCTGGTACACAGGGAACAAATACTGTGAGGGTAAGACACCCCTAACACCCCTCGGGGTGTGCGTTCTGCTAAGATACAGCCTGTTGTGCCTTAAAATGGCTTCTACTGTACAGTGTAGTGGAGGTGCCATGGTAACAGCTTCACAGTACTCCACTAGGGGGCTCCCTCAGGTAAGGGGGAAAATCCAACATTAGAAATTACCGTATTTTTCGGAGTATAAGACGCACCTTTTTCCCTACAAAAAGAAGCTGAAAATCTGGGTGCATCTTATATATATATATATATAAAATACAGCATTTTTCATCTCCTGAAACCCAGCCCCCTTCCCCAAAATGCAGAGCCTTTGGGAGGCTTTCAGAGTGCTCCTGGGGGCTGGAGAGGACAGAAATGAGCAAAAAATGGGCTCCTAGCCCCTCTGGGGCACTCTATAAGCCTCCTAAATGCAATGCATGTCCTTTTGTTTGACAAAAATTGGGCCCGTTTTCGTGAAAAACGGGCTGCTTTTTGCTCATTTCTGCCCCCCCATCGGAGCACTCTATAAGCCCCCTAAATGCTATGCACGCCCTTTTTTTGACAAAAAATGGGTGCGTTTTTGTGAAAAAGTGTTTGTTTCTTGCTCATTTTTGGCCCCCTGAGCACTCTATAAGCCTCCTAAATGCTATGCACAGCCTTTATTGACAAAAAATGGGTGCGTTTTTGTGAAAAACGGTCCGGTTTTTGCTCATTTTTGGCCCCCTGAGCACTCTATAAGCCTCCTAAATGCTATGCACGCCCTTTTTTTGACAAAAAATGGGTGCGTTTTTGTGAAAAACGGTCCGTTTTTTGCTCATTTTGGGCCCCCTGAGCACTCTATAAGCCTCCTAAATGCTATGCACGCCCTTTTTTTGACAAAAAATGGGTGCGTTTTTGTGAAAAAGGGTCCGTTTTTTGCTCATTTTTGGCCCCCTGAGCACTCTATAATCCTCCTAAATGCTATGCACGCACTTTTTTTGATAAAAAATGGGTGCGTTTTTGTGAAAAACGGTCCGTTTTTTGCTCATTTTTGGCCTCCTGAGCACTCTATAAGCCTCCTAAATGCTATGGACGCCCTTTTTTTGACAAAAAATTGGTGTGTTTTTGTGAAAAACGGTCCGTTTTTTGCTCATTTTTGCCCCCCTCAGCACTCTATAAGCCTCCTAAATGCTATGCATGCCCTTTTTGACAAAAAATGGGGCTGTTTTCGCTAAAAACGGTCAGTTTTTTGCTCATCCCCCCCCCGCCGGAGCACTCTTACCAGCCTCCTAAAGGCTATGGCTACCCATTTTAGGAGGGGGGAAATGGGCCCGTTTTCGTGAAAAACGAGCCGTTTTTGGGAGGTCTGCAGAGCACAAAAACTTTTTTTTAAAAAAAAAAATGCCTCTTCAAAACCTTGGTGCGTCTTATACTCTGAAAAATACGGTACATTTGGTCAGGACATTTCCCCCCCCCCCCCTTATAACTACCCCGGCAATACCAGATTATTGGCTAGTCAAGTAATATTTATTTATTTATTTATTTAAATTAGATTTCTAGACCGCCCCCTCTCCCCGAAGGGACTCGGGGCGGTGTTAAAATAAAAGGCGGGATTAAAAAATATGGAATGCAGCAAATAAAATAAATGCACCGCGTAGCTAATACCACCTAACTAGCCAGGATGAAATGAACAGCCCTCTCCGGTAGTTGCTCCGCACTCCCACAAGACACACACAAAAATGGTGTTTTACCTGCTCAACGGGCATTCCTCCAGGATTGGTCATGAGCATCCTCGCCACGGCTCCGCAGACATTGTCGGTTACTCGGTTATTTTGCTCTTGAGAAATGAGGTTAGATAAAAGTGCCAGAATTTTGGGGTAATGTCTGGACAGGTGGAAAAAAAAATTAAGGAAAAAAAAAGTGTGTGTTTGTGTGTGTGTGTGTGTAAAGGCACTCTGTCCCAGGGCAATTAAATGGGCTGCACTGTAGCCCTCGACATACAACCACAACTCAGCCCAGAATTTTGTTGCTAAGCGAGACCGTTGTTGAGTGCGTTTTGCCCCATTCAACGACCTTCCTGGCCACCGTTGTAAAGGGAATCACGGCGGTTGTTAAGTGAACCTGGCTTCCCTCGTTAACTGCTGGTCGGAAAGGGGATCGCGTGCCCCTGGGACGCTTGCAACCGTCGTAAATACGAGTCGGTGGCAAAGCGCTCTGTTTTGATCACGGGACTGTGGGGATGCTGCGACGGTTGTTAAGGGCGGAAACGGTTCCTAAGTCGCCTTTTTTCCCCCCCAATGCCTTTGTGACAGTCACTAAACAAACCATTGTTAAGTCGAGGACCAGCTGTATATGTAAAATAGCCTCGGAGAGCTCAAGGTGTGAATCTCCCACAGTCTCTTTTAGAGCCTAATATGATAGAGAGGTTCATATCTGAGTTTCTTTCTCTGTCCGTTGTGCAGCTCGGGGACAGGCCGCCTCTTATCTAATTACTATCTGGATACTCGTGCTCCGCAATAAAACTATATGATCGGGCTCCTCTCCCTCAGGCTGGCTCCATTGATTCTCTCCTATCCCCTTCTCTCCCTCAGGCTGGCCCCAGAGGCATCTCACATCTCTCCCTCAGGCTGGCCCCATTGATCCTCTCCTATCCCCTCAGGCTTGCCCCACAGAGGCCTCTTCTATCCCCTTCTCTCACTCAGGCTGGCCCCACAGAGGCCTCTCGCATTCTTATCCCCTTCTCTCCCTCAGGCTGGCCCCATTGATCCTCTCCTATCCCCCTCTCCCTCAGGCTTGCCCCAGAGGCCTCTCCTCTCCCCACTTCTCTCCCTCAGTCTAACTCCTTAGCATCAGAGTGTTTTTCAGGTGGGGAGGGGGAGTAGAGTGTCTAAACTCCCAGTCCTCAGGGCAGATGACTCACGCGCTGACCACAACCATGTCCAAGTGGCAGTTGGAACAGAGTTCTTTTCAGGTGGGGAGGGGGAGTAGAACTCCTTAGCATCAGGACATGTTAATCTATCTATATATAAATACTGTATAAGAAATATTAACGATCTGATGGTCATTTCGAAAAATCCTTTTTAAGTGAGCACCTAGAAACCAAGAGGAACCGACGTGCCAAATTTCAAATTTGTAGGCTTTACGGTTCTGGAGATTTCGTGATGCCGTGTGAGTGGTAATTCACTTTTATATATATAGATTTTGTAGGCGGGATCTTCTTCCCGATCCCCCGAGGCCATTCCCACGTATGCTTTCAGCCACCCCCGTGTGGATGGGATCAAGGATACTCGTACATGGCTTCCCTGCCGTGCTCGGCCAGGACGCCCAGCCCAAAAACGGCATTGCTGCGCACTTCCTGGTCCTCGTCGCGGGCCGCCCCCATCAGCAATGGCAGCAGGTGGGGCACAAATGAGCTGGAGGCCCCTCCCAGGCCCTGGACCGTCTCTGCAATGACGCCCACGGCGAAGGACTTATCCGCGGTGGAACAGGATGGTTTCTGCAAAAGGAGAACAGGAAGAAAGAGAAAGGAAGGAAGGAAGGAGAGAGAGAGAGAAAGGAAAGGAGAGAGAGGGAGAGAGAAAGAAAGCAGAGAAAGGAAAGGAAGGAAGGAAGAAGAGGGAGAGAGAAAGGAAAGAAGGAGAGAAAGAAGGGGAAAGAAAGGAGAAAGCAGAGAGGGGGAGAGAGAAAGGAAAGAAAGAAGGAAGGGAAAGAAGGGAGGAGAGAAAGAGAGGGAGGGAAAGGAATGAGGGAAGAAGAAGGAGGAAGTAAAGGAAGAGAAGAGGAAGGGAGGGAAGAAGGAAAGGAAGAGAAGAGAAAGGGAGAGGGAGGAAGAGGGAGGGAAGGAGAGAGGGAGGAAAGGAAGAGAGGGAGGGAGGGAAGGAAGAAGAAAGGAAGAGAAAGAAAGGAAAGGAGAGAGAAAGAAAGCAGAGAGGGAGAGAAAGGAAAGGAAGGAAGGAAGAAAGAGGGAGAGGGAAAGGAAAGGAGAAAGAGGGAGAGAGAAAGAAGAAAGCAGAGAGAGGGAGAAAGGAAAGAAAGAAGGGAAAGAAGGAAGGAGAGAAAGAGGGAGGGAGGGGAAGGAATGAGGGAGGGAGGAAAGGAAGAGAAGAGGAAGGGAGGGAGGGAGGGAAGAAGGAAAGGAAGAGAAGAGAACGGGAGGGGAAGGAATGAGGGAGGGGAAGGAGAGAGGGAGGAAAGGAAGAGAAGAGAGGGAGCGAGGGAAGCAAGAAGGGAAAGGAAGAGAAGAGAAAGGGAGGGAGGGAGGAGAGAGGGGAAGGGAGGGGAAGGAACAAGGGAGAGAGGAAGAGGGAGGAAGGAAAGAAAAGGGAGAGAAAGGGAGGGAGGAAGAAGGGGAGGGAGAGGAAAAAGAAGGGAATTGAAGGAGGAAAAGGAGGGGGCGGGGGAGATAAGGAGGAAAGAAGGAAAGGAAGAGAAAAGGAGGGAGGAAGAAGGGAAGAGGAAGAGGAAGGGGGGGAGGGAAAGTGGAGGAAAGAAGGGAATGGAGAGAGGGAAGAAGGAAGGAAGGAAAGACCCCAATTGCCATTAGTTGAAGATGGCCTTCAACAAGGGACACCCCCTCCCCGCCTAATCGTTATTTGGGTGAGGGGAGGATGAATCAGCTCACCATCTTGTTGAGGAGTAGCGGCAAGAAGCCGGCGAAGTAGGGAGCGAAGGCCTCCCCTCCGGTCGCTTCGGCGAGGACGGGGATCAACTCCCCGGCGTACTCAATCAGCATGCAGTCGTATTCCGCCTGCTGGGTGGGGGGGGTGGGGAAACGGGAGAGAGAGGGAGGTGGTTTTGGGCGTTCCTCGAACCCAGGACCCCCAACCTCTCCCTCACCTCCGCCAGAGGCCAAGGAGGGAGGCTCCCCCGTCCCATCACCCTTCTCCGTTTTTTCCCCAAATGGATGTCATTAAGTAAGAGGTCCATTAAGGGAGTTTTGACCCATTTTTACGATTTTTCTCGCCGCCGTTGTTGAGTGAATCGCTGCAGTTGGTGAGTCACCTGGTTGTTAAGTGAATCTGGCTTCCTCACTCAGTCAAAAGAACAGAAAAGGCGATCACACATGACTATCTCTCTCTCTCTCTCTAATCTATCTATCATCTGTCTGTCCGTCCTCTCTCTCTCTTTCTCATCTATCTCTCTATATAGACTGTATCTCATATCTCTATCTGTCTGTTTTTTCTTTCTTTCTTTCTTTCTATCTATCTATCATCTATCTATCTATCTATCTATCTATCTATCTATCTATCTATCTATCTATCTATCTATCTATCTATCTATCTATATCCATATCTATCTATCTATCTATCTATCTATCTATCTATCTATCTATCTATCTACATCTATCTATCTCTCATATCTCTAATCTGTCTTTTTTTTCTATCTATCATCTATCTATCTATCAATCAATCAATCAATCTATCTATCTATCTATCTCTATCATCTATCTATCTATATCTGTATCTATCTATCATCTATCATCTATCTATCTATCTATCTATCTATCTATCTATCTATCTATCTATCTATCTCTCATCTATCAATCTATCTATCTATCCACCTATCTACCTATCTACATCTATTTCTTTCTATCTATCTATCTATCTATCTATCTATCTATCTATCTATCTATCTATCTATCTATCTATCTATCTATCTATATCTATCTATCTTATCTATCATCTATCTATCTATCTATCTATCTATCTATCTATCTATCTATCTATCTATCTATCTATCTATATCTATCATCTATCTATCTATATCTATCATCTATCTATCTATCTATCTATCTATCTATCTATCTATCTATCTATCTATCTATCTATCTATCTATCTATCCATTTGTCTGGAACGGTATAGGGTTTCCTGCCTAGGCAGGGGGTTGGACTAGAAGACCTCCAAGGTCCCTTCCAACTCTACTATTGTATTGTATTGTATCTCTCATCTATCTATCAATCTATCTATCTATCCACCTATCTACCTATCTACATCTATCTATCTCTCATATCTCTAATCTGTCTTTTTTCTATCTATCTATCTATCTATCTATCTATCTATCTATCTATCTATCTATCTATCATCTATCTATCTATCTATCTATCTATCTATCTATCTATCTATCTATCTATCTATCTATCTATCTATCTCTATCTACCTACCTACCTACCTACATCTATCTATCTCTCATATCTCTAATCTGTCTGTTTTTTCTTTCTTTCTTTCTATCTATCATCTATCTATCTATCTATCTATCTATCTATCTATCTATCTATCCATCTATCATCTATCATCTATCATCTATCTATCTATCTATCTATCTATCTATCCATCTATCATCTATCTATCTATCTATCTATCTATCTATCTATCTATCTATCTATCTATCTATCTATCTATCTATCTATCTATCTCTACCTACCTACCTACCTACCTACCTACCTACCTACCTACCTACCTACCTCTCATATCTCTAATCTGTTTTTTTCTTTCTATCTATCTATCTCATATCTCTAATCTGTCTGTTTTTCTTTCTTTCAATCTATCTATCTATCTATCTATCATCTATCTATCTATCTATCTATCTATCATCTATCTATCTATCATCTATCTATCTATCTATCTATCTATCTATCTATCTATCTATCTATCTATCTCTATCTACCTACCTACCTACCTACATCTATCTATCTCTCATATCTCTAATCTGTCTGTTTTTTCTTTCTTTCTTTCTATCATCTATCTATCTATCTATCTATCTATCTATCTATCTATCTATCTATCTATCCATCTATCATCTATCTATCTATCTATCTATCTATCTATCTATCATCTATCTATCTATCTATCTATCTATCTATCTATCTATCTCTACCTACCTACCTACCTACCTACCTACCTCTCATATCTCTAATCTGTTTTTTTCTTTCTATCTATCTATCTCATATCTCTAATCTGTCTGTTTTTTCTTTCTTTCAATCTATCTATCTATCTATCTATCTATCTATCTATCTATCTATCTATCTATCATCTATCTATCTATCTATCATCTATCTATCTATCTATCTATCTATCTATCTATCTATCTATCATCTATCTATCTATCTCATATCTCTAATCTCTGTCTGGTTTTTTTCTATCATCTATCATCTATCTATCTATCTATCTATCTATCTATCTATCTATCTATCTATCTATCTATCTATCTACCTACCTACCTACCTACCTACCTACCTACCTACCTACCTACCTACCTACCTACCTACCTACCTACCTATCTATCTATCTATCATCTATCTATCTTCTATCTATTTATCTTCTATCTATCTATCTATCTATCTATCTATCTATCTATCTATCATCTATCTATCTATCTATCATCTAATCTCTCTCTAATCTCACCTGTTTCAATCAGCTGGCCTGGCACTCTCTTAGTTTTACCTCCCGGGGATTTATTTTAATTGGGTTTGGGTTTTAATTGGGGATGTTTTTAAGGTTTTAACTGCTTTACTTTAAGATACAGTCTTCTAACCTCCTCATTTAATTTAAGATTTGTGTATTTATATTTATTCCTATGTATTTGTGTTTTAATTTGACTGTACACCGCCCCGAGTCCCTTTCGGGAGAGGGGGCGGTCTAGAAATCTAAATAAAGTAAGTAAGTAAGTAAGTAATCTCTTTCTATCTATCTCTAATCTATCTATCTCTCTACAATCAATCTATCTATCATCTATCTCTCTAATCTCTCTCTAATCAATCAATCTATCTATCATCTGTCTATCTCTAACCTATCTATCTCTCTAATCAATCTATCTATCTATCTATCTATCTATCTATCTATCTATCTATCTATCTATCATCTATCTATCTATCCATCTTCTTAAAATTATATACATAAATATATATATATTGTGGTGTGGCCGTTGAGAGAACACGGTGGCTGCAAAATGAATGCTATGGTTATTAAATGAATGTTATCCAAGGGGGTGGATTTCCAATCTTACTTCGTCGTCGTCATCTTCATCTTCCTCATTGTCCTGACAGGCTACCTACAGAGGGGAAATAAGTGAAAATTCACTTTTTAACACACCGAATATTAACTTTTTCTGTTCACCCACCAAAATGCCCTCAAAGATGCCAACCAGCTACAACGGAGTTTGAATCCGATATTTAGACAGGGAGAAGTTGACCGCCCGCCCCCAGGGCTACACACAGAGTCCTCGACTTACGACCGACATTTCTGTTGCTACGTGAGGCAATCAAGTGAGTTGGGGCCCATTTTTTAGGACTTTGGCCAGCGTCGTTAAGCGAATCGCCCTGCTCGTTCAGGGATCCGTGTGGCCGTTAAACGAATCCAGCTTCCCCACCGACTTTGCTCATCGGAAGGTCGCAAAAGGGGACTGGCGTGAACGCCGCGACTGTCATAAATACGAGTCGGCTGCCGAGCGACGGAATTTTGATCTCGCGAACACGGGGGAGGCTGACACGGCCGTGAAGTGTGAAAATGGCCGTCGGTCCCTTTTTGTCAGGGTGGCTGTGACTTTGAGCGGTCGCTCAAGGGAAGGTCGTAAGTTGAGGAGCGTCTGTAACGCAGCGAAGGGGGGGGGAGGAAGAAGAAGAGGAGGAAGGCTCACTTTCTGTTCCAGCACCTCCCGTACCACCCGGCAGAGATCGGTCAGCTGGGCCGGCTCCGGTATGACGTCCCTCTTACACTCCTTCACCACTTTGGCCAGGATCTCCAGGACGGCCATGACCACCTCACGCTCGTGGTCCTCCTGCGCCCCTTTCAGGTAGACGGGCAGCAGGGTGGAGACCAGCTTCTGAAAGGCTGTTGCGGGGTGGAGGGAGGAGAAAAGGTTTGGGAGAGAAGGAGGGGAGGAAGGAAGGGGAAAGAAAAAAAGGAAAAAAGGAAAAAAAGAAGTAAGGGAGATGGGAATTAGAGGGAGGGAGGAGAGAAGAGGGAGGGAAGGAGGGAAAGGAGGGAGGAACAAAGGAGGAAGGAAGGGGGGAGGGATAGAGGTATGAGAAAGAAGGAAGGAAAGAAGGGAGAGAGGGAGAAGAAGGGAGGTGAGTATGAGAGGGAAGGGAGGGAAGGAGAGAGAGGTATGAGAACGAAGGAAGGGAGGGAGAGGAGAGAAGGAAGATAAAGGGAGGAGGGAGGGAGGAAGGAAGGGGGAGGGATAGAGGTATGAGAAAGAAGGAAGGAAAGAAGGGAGAGAGGGAGAGGAAGGGAGGTGAGTATGAGAGGGAAGGGAGGGAAGGAGAGAGAGGTATGAGAACGAAGGAAGGGAGGGAGGGAGAGGAGAGAAGGAAGATAAAGGGAGGAGGGAGGGAAGAAGGAAAGGGGATAGAAGTATGAGGAAGGAAGAAGGGAGGGAGGGAGAGGAAGGGAGGTATGAGAAGGAGGGAGGGAGGAAGGAAGGAAGGGGGAGGGATAGAGGTATGAGAAAGAAGGAAGGAAAGAAGGGAGAGAGGGAGAAGAAGGGAGGTGAGTATGAGAGGGAAGGGAGGGAAGGAGAGAGAGAGGTATGAGAACGAAGGAAGGGAGGGAGGGAGAGGAGAGAAGGAAGATAAAGGGAGGAGGGAGGGAGGGAGGAAAGGGGATAGAAGTATGAAGAAGGAAGAAGGGAGTGGGGGAGAGGAAGGGAGGTATGAGAAGGAGGGAGGGAGGAAGGAAGGGGGAGGGATAGAGGTATGAGAAAGAAGGAAGGAAAGAAGGGAGAGAGGGAGAGGAAGGGAGGTGGGTATGAGAGGGAAGGGAGGGAGAGAGAGAGGTATGAGAACGAAGGAAGGGAGGGAGGGAGAGGAGAGAAGGAAGATAAAGGGAGGAGGGAGGGAGGAAGGAAAGGGGATAGAAGTATGAGAAAGAAAGAAGGAAGAAGGGAGGGAGGGAGGTATGAGAAGGGAGGGAATGAGAAGAAAGAAGGAGGAAGGGAGGACAGGAAGAAGGACAGAGGGAGGAAATAGGAAAAGGAAGGAAGCAAGGGAGGGAGGGAGCAAGTAAAGGAAGGAGATAGAAAAGAGAAAGAAGAAAAGAGAGAGAGGGAATAAGTAAAAAGAGAAGGACGGGGGAAGGGAGGTGGGAATGAGAAAGGGAGGGAAATGGGAGGGATGGAGAGAGGAAGGGAAAAAGGAAGGAAAAGGAAAGACGAGGGAGGAAGGGAGAGAGGGAGCAAAGAAAAAAAGGAGAGCGAGGGAGGGAAGGGAAGGAAGAAGAAAGGACAGAGAGAGAGAGAGGGAGGGAGTAAGGAAAGAGAGACGGAAGGGAGGAACGAGAGAAGAAGCAAAGGAATGAATAACCCTATTTTTTCAGACCACAGATCTGTCTAGCCTTAAAAGCAATCCGGGGGCCCCTAAGAAACTCAAACCCACAGGGACCGGGGGGGGGGGGGGGAGCAAGAAAAACTGCAGGGGTCCCTCTGAGCACCCCCTCCCCCTCCCGGCAACCCACTCACCCGCTACGTGAGCTTCCGACGGCTCCTGCGTGCACACCCGATGCAGCGAAATGATGAACTGTCCGAGGGCTTCGAACGCAGCTTTCCGTACCCGAATGTGGGGACACTAAAAAAAAGGAGTACACCCCCCCCATGAGAGATCAGAAGGACCCCCCTCAAAAAATGTAGGATGTTTCACTTGCTTTGGAACCGCAAATTTCGCCGAAGCCAAATTTGGGGGTAAAGCGAAGGAAAATATACAGCAGGAACAATTCGAATTAGAACTATACAGCTAGAGTGGTGCAGTGAGAATAGATCTGCTGCATATAACTTCGCAATGGCAACAGGAGAGCATCCGGCCACTAAAAAACACTCAGCTTCATTCAGTTGCCCAGACTCCACCCGCAAGGGATTATGAGGTTGTTAAAAGATGATGATGATGATTAGAATTATACAGATAGTCCTCGACGTACGACCAAGAATGGAGTCTGCTTGTTTCAGGTGGTATGTCATTAACCGTCATAAAATGGAGCGGCGTGTCGCCTCTCGCCGTCTGGACATGCACAGGTCAAGTCCTTCACTTAAGACCGCAAATTGAGGCCAACATTTTCGTGACTAAGCAAAGCACCTGTTCAATGAGTTGCGTCCCAGTTTACGACATTTTTGCCACGGTTGTTCAGCGGATCGCTGCAGCGGTTAAACGAACCACACTAAGCGAATCTGGATTTCCTCCCCCATTGGCTCAGCTTTTCAGAAGCCGGCTGGGAAGGTCATCGTGGGGAATCACATGATCCCGTGATGTGTAACCATGGTAAATGGTCAAATTTTGATCATGTGACCCCGGGAATATTTCCCACGGTCTTAAGTATGAAAACCAGTCATAAGTCAAGTGGATTTTTTTTCGCAGAGTTGTAACTTTGGTAAGTCAAGGATTATCTATACAGGAAATCCTTGACTTATGACCATAAAGGGAACCCTGGCCATTAGGGTCTTATGACATAACGGTCGTAAAATGAATTTGTCACAGGGCCAACCCGATTTCAAAAGCGTTTTTTGAGGAGGTCGTAAAAAACCCCCACAGCAGTCGTTAAAGTGAAGCAAGGTGAGGGTTTCCTGAAAAGCGGAAGTTGGTTTTTCGGCAAAGCAGTCACAAAACCGAGTCATGGGACAGCGGGACGCTGCAAACAACCGTAAATGCGTCCGTTTTGCCACACCTCCACACTTTGTTCACGTGACGTGGAGGGGGCCCGACTGTCAAACTGTCGAACACAGTAAGTCCTTTTTTTTCTTTCGTAGCTCTGAGCAGTCGCTAAGCAGGTCGTAAGTCGAAAATTACGGTCCCTAAAACATACAACGCTTCGAGGCGCTTTGTCTCATCCAGTTTTTCTTTAGCGACGGCATACCCAAAGACCTCCCCTCCCACCCCCCAAAATGAATTTTTCCTGCAAGCGATAGATTTCCTCCCGGGTCATCGTCCAACCTTACCGGCAATAACTGGGACACTTCTTGGAACGAGGTCTCTATGTAAGGCAGGAAGGGCATACTGAGGAAAAGAGAAAGAAAAAGGAGGGAAGGAAGGAAGAAAAATGAGGAATTTCTGGAGCAAAATAGCTTTTAGAATGCTAGTCCCGCCTTAGGCATGAAAGACGGCTGGGTGCTTTTGGGCCAATCACCAGGAGACTGGGATTTCTAGTCCCGCTTTAGGCATGAAAGACGGCTGGGTGACTTTGCCCCAATCACCAGGAGACTGGGAATTCTAGTCCCGCCTTAGGCATGAAAGTCAGCTGAGTGACTTTGCCCCAATCACCAGGAGACTGGGAATTCTAGTCCCACATTAGGCATGAAAGGCAGCTGGGTGACTTTGCCCCAATCACCAGGAGACTGGGAATTCTAGTCCCACATTAGGCATGAAAGGCAGCTGGGTGACTTTGCCCCAATCACCAGGAGACTGGGAATTCTAGTCCCGCTTTAGGCATGAAAGACGGCTGGGTGCTTTTGGGCCAATCACCAGGAGACTGGGAATTCTAGTCCCGCCTTAGGCATGAAAGTCGGCTGAGTGACTTTGCCCCAATCACCAGGAGACTGGGAATTCTAGTCCCACTTTAGGCATGAAAGTCAGCTGGGTGACTTTGCCCCAATCACCAGGAGACTGGGAATTCTAGTCCCGCTTTAGGCATGAAAGTCAGCTGAGTGACTTTGGCCCAATCACTAAGAGATTGGGAATTCTAGTCCCGCCTTAGGCATGAAAGGCAGCTGGGTGACTTTGGCCCAATCACCAAGAGATTGGGAATTCTAGTCCCGCCTTAGGCATGAAAGGCAGCTGAGTGACTTTGGCCCAATCATCAAGAGACTGGGAATTCTAGTCCCGCCTTAGGCATGAAAGACAGCTGAGTGACTTTGGCCCAATCATCAAGAGATTGGGAATTCTAGTCCCGCCTTAGGCATGAAAGACAGCTGGGTGAAAAACAGTAGAAGAAATATTATACATGTTTGCTGCCTTGAGCTCCGTATTTATAAAGTAATAAAGGCGGCTTGATAAAATCTAATAAATAAAGAAATAAAATTCACAGAATTTAGGGAAACCCAGAGATCCGAAATTACCTGATGCTGGCGGCCATTTCTCCCAGCGCTATGCAGGCGTCTTCCTTCTCGTCCATAAACACGCTTCGCACGCACATCCTGGGAGGGGGCGGAAGAAAAGCTGAAGCCCCACCCACCTTCAAAATGGCAGAGACCATGAAACCCCAAACTCAAACGGAAGTTTCTAGTCCACATGAACGCTGAGGACTTGTTTTTCCGAACAGGAAGACAGTTCCCAGGGACAGGCAGGTCCTCAACTTAACGACCACCACCATCGAGCCCGATATTTCTGTGGTGGAGCAGGACGCTGGCTAAGCGAGTTTGTTCCCCGTTTTACGACCTTTCTTGCCCAAGTTGCTAAGCGAAGCGCTGGCGGTCGCAAAAGGGGGGATCGCGTGACCCCCTGCGACCGTCATAAAAACGAGTCGGTTGCCAAGCGCCTGGATTTGGATCCTGTGACCACGGGGGAGGAGGGGGGGGGAAATGCCACAATGGTGGTTAAGTGTGAAAAACGGTCATATTTCCCTCTTCGAACGGTCACTAAAAGAACCGCTGTAATTCAAGGACTATCTATACAAGCTCAGAAACGGGGAAGGAAGGTAAGCAAACTCGCACTCGTGCCTTATCCTGTCCCTGTCTGTCCCGCGAAAGGAAGGACGGTTTTGATTCTGAGCAACGAAACAAATTGATGGGAAGAAATCAATTTTTTGCCCGGCAAAACCAATTCGGAAGCCCAATAAACCCTCCCGGGATGAGAAAATTACCCCACGGGGTCGGAGTCTTCCTCATCTTCCTCGTCGGTGAGGGTTTCCTCTCCTTCCACCTCTGCCTCCTCTTCCTCGTCGTCAAATAATAGGAAGGAGTTTCCCGAATTGAGGGGCGGCTACGAGAAAGAAAAAAAGAGCGACCTCGGTTAGTGGCGATCCACCATCTTCGTCGAAGATCCCAGCGGGTTAGAATCCCGAATCGATATACAACCACGAAGACCCTGCCGTGGGTTCAGGAATCTAACCCGGTTGTTTTGACGGATGCTTCCCAAGAGCAGGAAGCAAACCTCTTGTCCCGACAAAAAAAAAAAACAACACCTTTTATTAATTGACGGTGCCCTGATGATGTTACCTAGTTCGGTCATGAGACGTCTGCAAGGGAACAACCAAGCTCAGAGAGAACCAAAGACCTCACAGTCCTTCACCTCTTCCGCCTCCTTCTCCTTTCCACAAAACCAATTCTCTTCTAGCACTGATGATGTTACCTAGTTCGGTCATGAAACCTCTGCGAGGAAACAACTATGCTCAGGGGTCTGACCGAGATTTCCCGCAGAGCAGGAAGCAAACTTCCTTTAATTAAAATTATTTGACTGCGAATCCTGCTCCTTCCCATCCAGCAAAGTCTTTCGAGGGAGGATTTACGGTCACAGACCTTATCTGGCTTGGAGAGCTGCCAGGATAGTATCTGCAAAACTCGGCAAGGAGTCTCGGAGAGTCCCGAACAAATGAAGCGAACTAATGGTCTCCTGCAAACTCCACTCCCCTGGCGCTCCCTCTTTTCTTTCCTCTGGGAGGGGCCATTCATTGTCCACCTGTGGCCTTACTCACAAATCGACCCCTGTTCTTTAGCGGTTCCCTTCGTCTGGCTGCTCGGCGCATGCGCACACTGGGAACAGGCTCCAGCTGTTCTTCTGCCTCACGGATGTCCGACTCCAAAGGCAGCTGATAACTGTCGGACGGCCCTGGCCCCCTCTCTGCCTCCGACACAGAGCCCTCGTCGGAGCCTTCCCCAGACTCCAGGACTGGCCCAGGTTCCTCCCCAACCCTCCTCACTCTCCGAATCGGCTGCCATCTCTGCTGGCGGGCCACAATACAGGTTTGAGATCCTTCCTGGCTAAAATAAATCTCGAGATTTCCGATTTCAGTTTCCTTGCGGACAGAAGCAAACCCCCCAATTTTCAAAACACAAAAGACAAAGGAAGGTTGTGTTTTATTGAGCAAATTTAGCAAGCCCGCGCGACTTCGAAGCAGAGGGACAACGAAAACAATGGGTAGAAGGGAATGTCTGCAGTTCGGGGTTGAACTGTGGGGTCCTTGGGGGTGGTGGTGGTCTCTGAGCTGGTTTCTTTTCTCCTGGACGTCTCGTGACCCAGCTAGGTAACAATAGCAGCACTATGAGGGAGTAGGGTTTGCAGCGTGGAGGAGGAGGAAGAGAATTGTGGGGTCCTCTGAGCTTATTTTCTCGCAGACATCTCATGACCCAACTAGGTAACCTCATCAGGGCCCAGGAGATTGCTCCCTCCACCTCAAGTGCGATTCGAGAGTCCAAAACTCAGCGGCTGGAAGCTTGCTTGGACTTCAGCTCCCAGAATTCCCCAGCCCTGCCCAGGGGGAGGTGGGTGGGGGGGTGTTCGCCGTCTTACCTTGACGCCCTCGGTGGATTTGAGGGAATAAATCAAGAGCGTCGTTATGCGAGGCAGATATGGGGTGATCGAATCCCCCATGACGTTCGCGAGAGAGCTGAAAAGGCTGTACCTAAAAGGCGGCAGAGAGATCCCGGGTTCAAAAAAGGCTCCTTTGGGGAACTGGCAATCTCCCCCTTACATTTCAGGTAGTCCTCGATTTACAACGGTTCATTTAGTGACCATTCAAAGTTACAACGGCAATTTAAAAAAGGAGGTGGCGGCTTTTTCACGCGCCTGAAAGCAGCATCCCCCCACGAAATTCTGACTGACTCGTATTTATGATGGTCGCAGTGTTCCGGGGGGGGGGGGGGGGGAGTGTCATGTGATCCCCTTTTGCGACCTTCGGTGGAGATTCACTTAACGACCATGTTGCTTGCTTAAGCAATGATTAAATAAAAATAAATTAAATGCATTTAATTACATTCAAATTAAAATAGGGCAAATTTTACTTAACGGATGTCTCGTTGAGTGATGGAATTTGGGGGCTCGATGGTGGTCGTTAAGTCGAGGACTGCCTGTACACAGAGAACCTTATCCCACCCCGCAACGGACAAAGGCCCTGGGGTCAGGTGATCACCCTTTGCAACCTTTCCAGCCTCAAGGGGGGCCCTTAATTTGCTTAATGACAGTCTGATTCACTTAAAGACTGCAATGATTTGCTTAACAACCGTCGCAAAAAATAGGTTAATTGTATAATTGGGCACGACCTTCAGTTGTTTATTTAATTGTGTTTTGTTTGTTTTCATTCCAGTCCTGCCTTTTTTTTATAGTATAGCGCCTAGCCAGTCTCTATACCGGTAGTCCTTGACTTACGACCGATCGCTTAGTGACCACTCAAAGTTACAGCGGATCCCACAAAGCTACTTACAACCCAGATTTGAGAGGAGAAAGAGTCATCCTCTTTTAATGACCCCAGAATTCCTTGCGGGGTGGAGCCTGGGAAAATGAATGGAGCTAGCAGAGTGGTTTTTTAATGGCCGGATGCCATTCTTGTCACCAATGCAGAGTTTTGTTCAGTAGAAGGCCCCTTCAAACATGGTGACAGTTTCCCATCACTGAAAATTCACCCGCATACGGTAGGCTCGGGTTCAAAAAGAAATTGAGACCAGAGGGAGAAGTCACCAGCCGGTGACGGTGACGGCCCTAGCAGACATACGTGCAGCGTCGCAAGTCCGGGTCGTCTACTCTGTCGCAGAGGTCCAATCCAAGCTGACAACACTTCTCGGAAAGCGGCCGAAAGATGTCGTTATCCAGGACGTTGGCAAGGATAGCCATTGTTTCTGCAAAACGGAACAGAGCGGCGTGAATAAATCGGAATTGCTCAACGGCGGCCATTTTGAGATGTGTGGACTCCCAGATTTCCCCAGCCAACAAGCAGAAATGCTGTTCGCTTAACAATGGCTGCTTTTCCTGAGTGACCACTGCAAAAAAAGTGTGTAATATTCGGCCGGTCACATAAGGGACAGTCTCCATTGGGCTCAAAATTTCTCTTCCTAAGCCAAACAGTTGTTAAGTGAAACTGGCTTCCCCTGTTGACTTTGCTTGTCAGGTGGTGGCAAAAGGGGATCGCATGACCCCCAGGACGCTGCGACCGTCATAAAAATGAGTCACTTGCCTGAATTTTCATCACGTGACCCGCTGGGATGCTACAACGGTCGTAAGTGTGAAAAACAAGTGTGTCGTATTTTCTTTGTAATGTCAAATGGTCAGTTTATGATGGGAAATTCTGGGGGTTTTGTATTGTTTTTGTATTGTATTGTTGAACGCCACACACACACACATATATATGTATATATGTATATATGTATATATGTTTATATGTATATATGTATATATGTATATGTGTATATATGTATATATGTATATGTATGTTGTATTTGTGCTGATAAATAAACAAAGGGAGACTAGTATAGATCTATTTCGAGCTAATTAGCTCTCATCAGCTAGTCATACCCTTACTGGGATTTGAACCTGGGCTGTATTATATATTAGGCAGGAGTCTTAGCCACTGAGCCACAGGCTCTCCTCCTTATCAGTTATATCAGTTATATATATCATATATATATATATATATCAGAGATATATATCAGAGATATATATCTCCTATATATATAGGCAGTAGTTTCAATTTAATTTTTGAATGTATCATTACCTGACTAGGTAACATCATTAGCAGGAATTTCTTGTCCTAGTCCTAGATAGATAGATAGATAGATAGATAGATAGATAGATAGATAGATAGATAGATAGATAGATAGATAGATAGATAGATGATAGATAGATAGATATGATAGATTATAGATGATAGATATAGATAGATAAGAGAGAGAGAGAGAGAGAGAGAGAGAGAGAGAGAGAGATGATAGAGATGATAGATAGATTATAGATGACAGATATAGATGATAGATAGATAGATAGAGATAGATAGAGATAGATAGAGATAGATAGAGATAGATAGGGATGATAGATAGATTATAGATGATAAATATAGATAGATGATAGATAGATAGATAGATAGATAGATAGATAGATATAGAGATAGATAGAGATGATAGATATAGATTATAGATATAGATTATAGATGATAGATATAGATGATAGATAGATATAGAGATAGATAGATAGAGATGATAGATATAGATGACAGATAGATTATAGATGATAGATATTGATTGATTGATAGATAGACAGAGATAGAGATGATATAGATGATAGATAGATATAGATGATAGATAGATATAGATGATATAGATGATAGATTATAGATGATAGATAGATATAGAGATAGATAGATAGATATAGATAGAGATGATAGATATAGATGATTATCTATAGATAGATAGATATAGAGATAGATATAGATAGATAGATAGATAGATAGATAGATAGATAGATAGATAGATATAGAGATAGATAGATATAGAGATAGATAGATAGAGATGATAGATAGGTGATAGATAGATAGATAGACAGATAGATAGATAGATAGAGCGAGCTAAAAAGAAATAGGACAAAAAAATCGTGATGATGTAACCAACTTGGAGAGCAAAACCTCTTCAAAATCAAAAGAAATATTTTCTATTATTTCCTAATCAATCTTTCTCCAGTTGTAAGACGAAGACCTAAATTGCCTTTTTTTTTGGGGGGGGGGGAGATTTCTCGTGCAAGTTATTTTGGAAATCTTACAAGCCAATAAAGGTGGGTCCCCAATGTTTTTCGCTTTAACGACGGCCGTTAAGGGTGGCGAACATTTTTCTGGATTACTGCAATGCTCTTTACATGGGGCTTCCCTTGAGATGCACCCGAGGACTGCAGTTGGTCCAGAACGCGGCCGCGCGGGCAGTGATGGGGAGTACGAGGTACTCCCATGTGACACCTCTCCTGCGCGAGCTGCACTGGCTCCCTGTAGTCTTTCGGGTGCGTTTCAAGGTCTTGATTACTATCTTTAAAGCACTCCATGGCACAGGACCTAGCTACTTGCGGGATCGTATCCTGCCCCATACATCCCTGCGACCAATTCGCTCTCACAGGGAGGGACTTCTCCGGGTGCCGTCCACCAAGCAATGCCAGAGGGCGGCGCCGAGGGGAAGGGCCTTCTCTGTGACGGGCCCAGCCCTCTGGAATGACCTCCCCCCCGACATCAGGACAACAACCGATCTCTGCTCCTTCCGCACGAAACTCAAGACCCACCTGTTCCGACTAGCCGGCCTGGCTTGAATTATAGCTATTCTAATCCCTCTGGATACAATTTTAAATTAGGTTTCACTTTGGGTGTTTTAATTGTTTTTTAATTGCTTTTTGCTGTTTTTAATTAATTGATTATTTATTTATTATGTGTTGTATAATGCTTTTTGTATATCTCCTCCTTGTTATTTATTTGTTGTGTAGTAAATTGTACGCCGCCCCGAGTCCCTTGGTGGAGAGGGTGCGGCATATAAAATGGATTAATAAATAAATAATAAATAAATAAATTTTTACCTACCGACAGATTGTATCTGGACGGGCCGAAGGTCCTCCCGGGTGGTCAGCATGTAACTGGTCAGGTGCTCCATGATGGCTTGGAAATATGGCAGAAGGGATTCCTTGGCTGCTTGGGCTGGAGATCACAAGGGAGGAGGATCAGCAGGGAAAGGATTTCACCGGAAAGGATCTAAGGATCTGGTGCGTGCTTTCTGCCTTGCTGTAGCTAGATGTGGGAACCAGTTTGGCCCAGTCAGGAAGGAAGAGGGCTAGAAACTGGGTGACTGGGAGTTCTAGGCTCGCCTTAGGCATGAAAGCCAGCTGGGTGACTTTGGGCCAATCACCAGGAGACTGGGAGTTCTAGTCCCATCTTAGGCATGAAAGCCAGCTGGGTGACTTTGAGCCAATCACCAGGAGACTGGGAGTTCTAGTTCTGCCTTAGACATAAAAGCCAGCTGGGTGACTTTGGACCAATCACCAGGAGACTGGGAGTTTTAGTTCTGCCTTAGGCATGAAAGCCAGCTGGGTGACTTGGGGCCAATCACCAGGAGACTGGGAGTTCTAGTCCTGCTTTAGGCATGAAAGCCAGCTGGGTGACTTTGGGCCAATCAGCAGGAGACTGGGAGTTCTAGTCCCGCCTTAGACATAAAAGCCAGCTGGGTGACTTGGGGCCAATCACCAGGAGACTGGGAGTTCTAGTCCCACCTTAGACATGAAAGCCAGCTGGGTGACTTTGGACCAATCACCAGGAGACTGGGAGTTCTAGTCCCGCCTTAGGCATAAAAGCCAGCTGGGTGACTTGGGGCCAATCACCAGGAGACGGTGAGTTCTAGTCCCGCCTTAGGCATAAAAGCCAGCTGGGTGACTTGGGGCCAATCACCAGGAGACAGTGAGTTCTAGTCCAACCTTAGGCAGGAAAGCTGGCTGGGTGACTTGGGTCCAATCACCAGGAGACTGGGAGTTCTAGTCCCACCTTAGACATAAAAGCCAGCTGAGTGACTTTGGGCCAATCACCAGGAGACTGGGAGTTCTAGTCCCACCTTAGACATAAAAGCCAGCTGAGTGACTTGGGGCCAATCACCAGGAGACTGGGAGTTCTAGTCGTGTCCCAGGCGTGAAAGGTGGGCCAGTTCCTCTCTCAGGGTGGGTGGCCTTTGGGTCTGTGTGTGTGTGTCAGCCGATCGGCCTACCAATGGCTCCGATGGCGCTAACCGCCAGCTCCTTGGTGCGGGGAGTTCCAGGGGAGGTCAAGGTGTTGAGCATCCTCTCCATCAAAGCGGGCAGGTACGGTTCAATCTTGTCTTCTGTTGGGAGCAGAGAGGAATTTGTTAGCAAGTCAGTTATCGTGTCATAATACAGCTAGTCCTCGACTTACGACCCTTCGTTTAGTGACGGTTCGGCACTGAAAAAAGGGAGCTAGGACTGTTTTCCACACTTAATGACCGTTTGAAGCATCCCTACAGTCACAGTGATTTACAATGTCCAGTGACTCGCATTTACGACGGTCGCAGAGTCACGCGATCCCCTACTGACCAGCAAAGTCAACGGGGAAGCCAGATTCGCTTAACGACCGTCGGACTAATTTTCACAGCAGCAGCAGTTCGGGACGAGAAGAGTTATAAAACTCACTTCGCCGACGTCTCACTTAGCAACCTAAATTCTGGGCTCCATTGTGGTCATAAGCCAGGGTCCACTTGTACAGTTCAGAGACACGGCTCCCCAAGCCACATTTGATTGTATTTCTGTCACTTGAAGAGAAGGCGGACTTCAACTCCCAGAATTCCCCAGCCAGCACCAAAGGATTCTGGGAGTTGAAGTCCACCCTTCCCTCCCAGTGGAGGAACACAGCTTTTATGAGCTTCTGGCCAAACTGTCACAGGTGGTTCCCCATGTACGACCGTTGGCTTAACGACCGCTGCAAAAAAGAAAAAGTCATAAAATCATATTGGTCACGTGACGATTTGCTTAACGACCATAATTCCGGGCTCAATTATGGCTGTAAATCGAGGACTACCTATGCAGGCCCCAAAAAATGGCTTCATTTAGAAATCAGGTTGCAGGGGGTCTCACCCAGTGGTGGGTTTCACATTTTGTTAGCACTGGTTCGCCCCTTCTGCGCATACGCCCGCCCGCAAAAGTGGGCCTAAATAGGATGGCATAAAGCAGTACCTGCCTCGTTTTGGGCCTCCCTGCAGCCTCCTGGGACCAAAAATGGGTGTGCTCCCCCTGTCCACCCCACATACGTCCCCTGCCCCCTGCACACGTCTCCCGCATGGGCCCCACCTCCACGCATGCGCGGCAAAGACCCAAAGACCCGCTGGCTGGCGGGAGGCACGCGTGCATTCGCCGTAGAGCTGAGCCGGGGCGACAGCTTGCGTGCGCCACAGAGAGGGCTCTCCATGCCACCTGTGGAACGCACGCCATAGGTTCGCCATCACGGGCATAGAGCTAGGGCGAGTGGGCAGGCCCACCCACGATTTCTGCAACCGGTTCGTGCGAACCGTTCCGAACCGGCTGAAGAGGACTGCTGGTCTCACCCAGATTCTCCACGAAGTTCTCCAGAGCGTAGTAGGCCTTCGCCAGGTGGGTGGTGTGGGCCAGCTGGACCCCCTCCAGGTAGCGCAGCAGGAGGGGCATAATTTCATCCGAAAAACGAGCAATGTCCGGCTACGGTTACGGAAGACGGGGAGGAAAAAAAATCGGGACAAAATTTAGCAACGCGATAAAAGCTAAAGCGTGGATTTTACAGTGGGAGCGGTCCTCGCTTTAACGTTGAGCGGCTGTTTGAAATTACGGGTCCGAAAAGAAGGGGACTGAGGACTGGTCCTCTCTTTACGACCGCCGCAGCTTTCCCGCAGTCTCAACCTGGGCACTCGGGAACGAGTTCACCCAAATTTTGTTCCCGTAAACTGTGAAGGTGTGGCACCGGTTGTAAGTGCAAGGACCGATCGTCCTTTTTTTCAAGGCCGGTCGTAACTTCGGTCATTAAGTGAATGTTTCAAGTTAAGGATAACCTGCGCGGGGTTTTTTTTTTTCATTTTTAAAATTTATTTTAAGCCAACAAAGAGTCTATTTTTGGAGTCAAATCCGAGAAATAAATGTAGGAAATCAAAAGACAACGAATTGGTTTTGCGACGGAGGCAAATTTTTCTTTCTCGACAATGGGATGAATTAAAACTTTGGATTGCAGGGAGACGTGAAACGCAGGATGAGTCTGCTTGTGCAAGGGAGCTTCTACCCAGGATAGCATGAAGAGAAACCTGGTTTAATAGTAGTCCCAAAAGTGTTTTTTTTTTTTCTCCAAAAGGCAACTGGACTTCATTGTTTTTCTTTTGAAGACGTTTCGCTTCTCATCCAAGAAGCTTCTTCGGCTCTGACTGGAGGGTGGGGAACGGAAGGATTTATCCTCCTTGCAGACAGCTGGTCCTTTGCATCCTTTTTAGAGAGCCGTTGAGGCCGCTTGGAGGCTTGTCTGTGTCCTCGGGGGTCCCCTGAGAGAGGTGAAAATAAGTCTGGAGCCTTCTTGGAACTGCTGAAAGGACTGTGTTGTAAACTGGAGATAGTTGATGTCGTATTCCTCCCTCCTCTGTTGAAAGAGGGGTGTTCAATTTTGACATCGGTGGCCTCTTTGACCCCTCTTTCAAACCAGCGGTCCCGTCTGTCCAAAATGTGGACTTTGCTGCCTTTAAAAAAGTTTTCTTTTGTCTTTTAAGTGCAGATGGACTGCTGAAACGTATTCTATGTTGTGTCACGCGGTTGTGAAGTGGCTGTTTTGTTTCCCCAATGTACAGATCTCCACATGTCTCACTGCATTTGTACCGCGTAGACCAGGGGTCCTCGACGACTCTTCAAAAAGGATACAAATGACCAGCTGTCTGCAAGAAGCGTAAATCCTTCCGTTCCCCACCATCCCTTCAGAGCCGAAGAAGCTTCTTTGGATGAAGAAGCGAAACGTCTTCAAGGAAAAACCCAGTTCCCTCTTGAAAAGACAACCGTGACCTGGACGACTGATAATTATTATTATTTTTTGTTTTGTTTAATGACCCCGTAATCCCTTGCGGGGCGGAATCTGAGCAACTGCATGGAGCTGAATGTTTACTGGCCGGATGCCATTCCCTGTCGCCAATGCAGAGGTTTTTTTTTTTCCAGCAGATATTGTGTCTAGAGAAAGAGAAATATCTGCCTCCGCCTAGGATTGAACTCACAGCCTCCTGATTGTGAGGCGAGAGCTCCCCTTCTATGCCACCGCACCACTCACCTGGATGACTGAATATCTTCATAGGTATTTAATAATAGTGTAACTTTTAATTTAATAAGTCATTACCATATTGTTCGGAGTATAAGACGCACCTTTTTCCCTCAAAAAAAAGAGGCTGAAAATCTGGGTGCGTCTTATACACCGAATACAGCATTTTTTTGCCTCCTGAAACCCCGTCCCCTTCACCAAAACGGCCTTTAGGAGGCTTCCAGTGCTCCTGGGGGCTGGGAGGGGGGCAGAAATGAGCGAAAAATGGGCCGTTTTTTGCTCAATTTTGCTCCCCCCCCCAACCTCCAGGAGCACTCTATAAGCCTCCTAAAGGCTATGCGTGCAATTTTTTTGACAAAAAATGGGCCCGTTTTTTTAAAAAACAGACATTTTTTGCTCATTATTGGGGGGGGCACCCACCAGGAGCATTCTGCAAGCCTCCTAAAGCTATTCATGTCTTTAAAAAAAAACCACAAGCCCATTTTTGCAAAAAACAGGCCCTTTTTGGGAGGTCTATTTTTTTTATTTGCCTCTTCAAAACCTTGGTGCGTCTTATACGTCGGTGTCTCTTATACTCTGAAAAATACGGTATTCAAACGGTAAGCATCTGTCTCCTTTCGCCGTGGCTCACCTGCAGATTCTCGGAGAACTGGCCCAGGGCGAACAGTGCAGCATTGCGTACCACCTGACTGTCGTCTGCCAATGCGCGGCACACCACCTGGAGCATGGGCTGAAGATGTCTGTGGACGGAAGGATGTAGACATATATGAAGGAGGCAAGAGAACCCCGAGCCAAAATCGGATGGGGGGTTACGATTTATGGATGTGACCTCCCTCGTAGCCGTGTTCCACTCGACTTAATGGCCATGAGGGAGGACGTTAAGTCGAGTGGAACACGGCCTGATCGCAAACCGACCAGTGGTTGTGGCTTGCCGGCGGCCAGAGGAGCTGGCAGCAGAGTTGGAGAGAGTGAGGAGGTTGGGGAGGAACATGGGCCAGTCCTGGGGGCTGAGGAAAGCTCAGATGAGGGCTCTGCATCGGAGGCAGAGAGGGAGCTAGACAGCAGCGGGACAGAGGAACAGCTGGAGTCTGAATGAAAGGAATTCACAGTTGTGGCAAGTTTTGCCTTGCCCTGTTTTTGGAAACTAGTTATCTGACAGTTCTCTGAGCAAGATAAGGTTCGTGTGGATAAATATTCCTCGGAAAGACTGTTTGCCAAGCCTTGCGGACTGTGAATGAAAGGAATTCACAGTCGTGGCAAGTTTTGCCTTGCTCTGTTTTGGGAAACTAGTTATCTGGCAGCTCGCCAAGCGAGATAAGGTTCGTGTGGATAAATATTCCTCGGAAAGACTGTTCGCCAAGCCTTGTTGACTGTGAATGAAAGGAATTCACAGTCGTGCCAAGTGTTGCCTTGCCCTGTGTGTGAAAACTAGTTATCTGGCCGCTCTCCAAGCGAGATAAGGTTCGCGTGGATAAATACTCCTCTGAAAGACTGTTTGCTAAGCCTTGCTGGCTGTAAATGAAAGGAATTCACAGTCGTGCCAAGTGTTGCCTTGCCCTGTGTGTAGAAACTAGTTATCTGGCAGCTCACCAAGCGAGATAAGGTTCGTGTGGATAAATATTCCTTTGAAAGACTGTTTGCTAAGCCTTGCTGGCTGTAAATGAAAGGAATTCACAGTCGTGCCAAGTTTTGCCTTGCTCTGTTTTGGGACTCTAGTTATCTGGCAGCTCTCCAAGCAAGATAAGGTTCGTGTGGATAAATACTCCTCTGAAAGACTGTTTGCCAAGCCTTGTGGACTGTGAATGTCAGGAATTCACAGTCATTTAAATAAAAGGGGTTTTTGCTGGGACCAAGACTCCGCTTCATGCTTTTTAAGGAAGCCTGGGACAAAAATGTAGGTTACGTACTTGTTACGGATGTGATCTCCGCAGCCTTCCGCCAGCACCGCCAAACACATGAGCCCGGCCTTCCGGTGGTATGGGTTGGGGCTCAAAAGCGCCGGTTCCATTAGAGGGGTCTGGGGGAGGGGGCAAACCGACAGGAGTGCGTTTAAGATCCGGTTGGCCCACACTGTCCTCATTTTGAATCCCCACCCCCACCCCCAAAAAAATTGCTCGTACTCACCAGCTGGGGGAAAAGCTTTTCAGGGGGGAGGTACAGCGCCAGCATGTCAATCACCTGTTGGGGAGAGGCAGAAGGAAGATTTGACGGGAGATCCTGTAGCCTCCCAACTGGGGAAGGTGAAGATGGGCGGATTTCAACTCCCAGAATTCCACTTGGCCGTCTTAACGTTGCCAAGATTAGGGATCATTGCTCTGGAGTCTAGACTCTCACTTGACCCTATAAACCATAATCTGGTGTAGTTTCTCTCTGTTTGGGCCTGGTGTATCGTAGGTCTGCTGGGTATAAGCGGTAACTCAATACCGTCTTATCTTGTATTTGGTTCTCGTCGTACATATCCCTGTTTTCCCCCGTTTCACCATATCCTGTTCTTTCAATAAAGCATTCGGATCTACGCACACGGTCTGTTTTACTGGAGGATAGGTGGGGTTAGCTGCATGTCGAGCTGCACGCAGACGAATGTGTAGGGAGGACAGAACATGTATCGTAGCTCTGCTGGGTGTAAGCCAAGATTCGTGGCTTTTTGCGCTGTGGGAACTCCACTTATTGAATCACACTCCCCAAACCGCCAATCGAAGCCCAGGTGCCTTTAAAGTTGCCAATGTTGGAGGTCACTGCTCTAAAGACAAAAGACGGAGCTGGGATTTGCAAGCAAGGGATTCTGGGATTGAACTGGGGGAGGAGGGAAAGAGGAACATGGGCAGGAGTGGGATTCAGCTGGTTTGGGCGAACTGGTTCGCTCCGACGATCAGCTGGGAAGCGAAGCGTTTTGCTCCGACGATCAGCTGGGAAGTGCACTGGTTTGCTCCGATGATCAGCTTGGCCCTCCCACCTGGCCCTGCTTTTTACTTACCTCTATCATCTCAGCTGATTCCCGCGCCTCAGCTGTGTTACTCCCCCCGAAGTAACGTGGAAGGTACGTTTTGTTAAAACTGCGCATGTGCGCAGAACGCGCGTAAGGCGCGCACTTCCAAAACATGCACCACCGAACCGGTTGTTAAACTGGCGGGATCCCACCACTGAGCATGGGGCATGCTGGGAGTTGTGGATCCAGAGGCAGGGTGCCTAGAAAGCAGCCAGGCACGAACACAGGGGATTCTGGGAGGGAGAAGGCCAGGCCCACGAAGCCCGGAGCATCCCGGGAAGCGAGGAGAGTTGAAATTGAGAGATTGCTGCCCCCCCCCCACACACAGACAAAAAGCCAGACCTGGACCGCAAAGTGTTTGGGCGTCTGGACTTCCGCGTGGTCTTCGATTTCCTCTTCAGTCAACTCATCCTCCGTATCCATCTGTCCCGGGGGAGGCTCTGCGCTCATGATGGGGAAGAGGGCGCTCAGGATGGGCGAGAGGAGCTTGTGCTTCAGGATGGCCTGGTTGGGGGGGAGGGGGGAGAAGTGGGAGGGGTGAGTGCCCTGTGGCAGAGGAGGACGGGGGCAAGATTCCACCCAGGAAGGGGGAAAGGGAGGGAATCGGGGGCGGCATCCCTGACCTTGCTCTTCAGCTTGATGAGGTAGCTGACGCAGGAGAGGGCCTTCACCCTCAGGCCGTCGCTCAGCTGCTGGTTGGAGGCCACCTGTGGAAAAAGATGGAATCAGGGGTGGCCCGGATCTGTCTCCCGTCAACAGGGGGCACCATGGAGCAGGTGGCAGGAAAGAGGCGTGGCCAGCAGAGGGCGCCAGGAGAGTGGAGTACTGTGTCAGGAAAGAGACATGGCCAGCAGGGGGAGAGATAATAGGAAAGAGGCATGGCCAGCAGAGGGCGCCAGGAAGGTGGAGTAAGTGTCAGTAAAGAGGCGCGGCCAGCAGGGGGAGTCGTGGGAGCTGGAGCAGGTGACAGGAAAGAGGCATGGCCAGCAGAGGGACGCCCAGGAAGGTGGAGTAAGTGTCAGTAAAGAGGCACAGCCAGCAGGGGGAGCCGTGGGAGCTGGAGCAGGTGACAGGAAAGAGGCATGGCCAGCAGAGGGCGCCAGGAAGGTGGAATAAGTGTCAGTAAAGAGACACGACCAGCAGGGGGAGCCGTGGGAGCTGGAGCACGTGACAGGAAATTTCTGCAATGGAAAGATGGCAGAATCCCCTAGCGCCCCATGCTGGCCACGCCAGGAGGGTGGAGCAGATGGCAGGAAAGAGGCGTGGCCAGCAGGGGGAGTTGGAGGAGGCTGAAGCAGGTGGCAGGAAAGAGCTGCAGCCAGCAGTGGGCACCTGAGGGGTGTGTGGAATAAGTGTCAGGAAAAAGGCATGGCCAGCAGGGCAGAGCTGGTGACCCAAAAGAGGAGTGGCCAGCAGGGGGCACCGTCTGCAGTGGGAGCATGTATAGGAAAGAGAAATGGCCATCAGGGAGCACCAGGGGATGAGAGCAGGGGGAGGAAAGGAGTAAGGGGCTCCAGGGGGTTGGAATGGGGTAGGACCATCCTGCCCATCCCGGTCACCTCCAGGCAGAAGTTCACGACTTCCGAGAGATGCTGCACCACGATGGCAACTTCGGTCTCCAGGAGTTCGTCAAAAACTTCCATCGCTTCACTTGCGTGGACCTGGAAGATTTGGGGAGGGGGTGGACAAAAATAGAAAGTTGGGGGGAACACAACACATTACATTTTGAGGATTAGATTGGGGGGGGGGGGGGACTATGGCCCTTTCAGGCCTTGTGGACTTCAACTCCCAGAATTCCTGAGCCAAGATGGGGAACTATGGCCCTTTTATCACTTGTGGACTTCAACTCCCAGAATTCCTGAGCCTAGATGGGGAACTATGGCCCTTTCAGGCCTTGTGGACTTCAACTCCCAGAATTCCTGAGCCTAGATGGGGAACTATGGCCCTTTCAGGCCTTGTGGACTTCAACTCCCAGAATTCCTGAGCCAAGATGGGGAACTATGGCCCTTTTATCACTTGTGGACTTCAACTCCCAGAATTCCTGAGCCTAGATGGGGAACTATGGCCCTTTCAGGCCTTGTGGACTTCAACTCCCAGAATTCCTGAGCCAAGATGGGGAACTATGGCCCTTTTATCACTTGTGGACTTCAACTCCCAGAATTCCTGAGCCTAGATGGGGAACTATGGCCCTGTCAGGCCTTGTGGACTTCAATTCCCAGAATTCCTGAGCCAAGATGGGGAACTATGGCCCTTTCAGGCCTTGTGGACTTTAACTCCCAGAATTCCTGAGGCAAGATGGGGAACTATGGCCCTTTCAGGCCTTGTGGACTTCAACTCCCAGAATTCCTAAGCCAAGATGGGGAACTATGGCCCTTTCAGGCCTTGTGGACTTCAACTCCCAGAATTCCTAAGCCAAGATGGGGAACTATGGCCCTTTCAGGCCTTGTGGACTTCAACTCCCAGAATTCCTAAGCCAAGATGGGGAACTATGGCCCTTTCAGGCCTTGTGGACTTTAACTCCCAGAATTCCTAAGCCAAGATGGGGAACTATGGCCCTTTCAGGCCTTGTGGACTTCAACTCCCAGAATTCCTGAGCCAAGATGGGGAACTATGGCCCTTTCAGGCCTTGTGGACTTTAACTCCCAGAATTCCTAAGCCAAGATGGGGAACTATGGCCCTTTCAGGCCTTGTGGACTTCAACTCCCAGAATTCCTGAGCCTAGATGGGGAACTATAGCCCTTTCAGGCCTTGTGGACTTCAACTCCCAGAATTCCTGAGCCAACATGGGGAACTATGGCCCTTTTAGGCCTTGTGGACTTCAACTCCCAGAATTCCTGAGCCTAGATGGGGAATGATGTCCCTGTTATGACTTGTGGACTTTAACTCCCAGAATTCCTGAGCCAGCCATGGCTGGCTCATGAATTCTGGGAGTTGAAGTCCACAAGGCCTGAAAGGGCCTATCGTTTTCCACTCCTGGATTAGATGAATGCAGAAATGCCAGCAGCGCTCTCCAAACTGGCGCCCTCTGGACGGGGAAAATGAGCCCCAGGACCCCTAAGCTTACTGGGGTCAACCAGAGCCCCCTGACCCATCGGGACGGGCGGGATGGGGGCAGGCTGGAGAAGGCCAGCTGTATTCCCCCATCCGCGGCTGGGATCCCTCAACCTGGTTGACGCACTGTTCAAAATTGGCATTCCGACTTCTGGAGGGCCCAGAGAGGCAGGCTGGCACTGGGGACGGAAAACCAGCTCGGGAGGGCTGGCAGGAAGGGTTACGCCCTGCGCCAACGTTTGCCTGAGAATTCGAGGCCACCCAAGATCATTAAGAAATCCCTTTAGCCAAGAGAGAAATTAAGATTAAGGAGGAGGAGAGATCAATCCCACGTATGGGTAGTCCTCGATTTATGACAGCTCGCTTAGTGACGAAGTGAGAACGGCGCTGAAAAAAAGGGACTTAGGGCCGTTTTTCACACTTATGACCGTTGCGGCATTCCCCAATGGTGACGTGATCAAAATCCGGACGCTCCTGGCAACGGATTCGTAGTTATGACGGCTGCATTGTCCCGGGGTCCTTTTTGCAACCTTCTGAGAAGCAGAGGTCAAGGGGTGGGGGAACCGGATTGACTTAACCACCGTGTGACTCACTTAACAATTGCAGTGATTCGCTTAGCAACCGTGGCAAAGGAAGGTTGTAAAATGGAGCAAAGGGCTAAGCAAGGGAAATGTCGGGATCAATTGTGGTCGTAAGTCGAGGACTCCCTGTAGACCCATTAACGGGAAGCCAGGAAGAAGTTTCCCTTAGTATCAATGTTTCTTAACTTTCAGCCATTTTAAGATGGGTGGACTTCAACTCCCAGAATTCCCTAGCCAGTATGCCGGCTAAAAGCAAGCATTTTACACGCACGCCTGCGCACAAAAACCGCACCTCGTTCACGTGGATGAGTTCTCGGATGGCTGCTATCACTTTGGGCATCATGGAAGACATGAGCGTCTGAAGGAGAGAGGGGACATCCAAAGGGTGAAAACGACAGTATATAGATTACACTTAAAAAATTAAATCCAAGTCTCAACAGCCGTTTTAAAGACGGGAGGGAACTTCAACTCCCAGAATTCCCCAGCCAGCTCTGGAGGCGACCATTAAAAAAACCGAGAGTTTACCAAGGACTCAGAGGGGATTTGATTTTAAGCTCCTCATTTTACACGCCGATAAATGAAAGCATTTAAGGTAAGCAGTTTTTTTAAAGACTGGGCAACTGAATGGAGCTGGCTGTCGACTGGCCGGATGCCTTTTTTGTCACCATTGCAGAGTTATATTCGGCAGATATATTCTCAATGTGCCCAGAGAGAGAGAGAGAGAGAAAAATATATATATATATATCTGCCTCTACCTAGGATCGAACTCACAGCTTTCTGATTGTGAGGCGAGCCGCTCCACCTCTAGGCATACGATTAAATTAAAGCATATGATTGATCCACCCAAATCGATCCGCCGGAGATCCAGTTTCCAAAAAAAGATTATTTTCCGGATAAAAAGGGAATGGTGTGGATCTTTAGAATAGCAAACACTGCCGATCCAGCCGGGAGGGAGGTGGGTAAGTTCAGGAGCGTTGGGAGGACCCCAGATTAAACTGGATCTGGTGGCAGAGAGTTCCCCTGACCCTTTGAGCTACTTTCTACCGGCAACGTCCTTCAAAGGCTTCGGTCTCGATAATGGGCGGAGGAAAAAGCGGAGAGGTGGGACGAAAGAGGAAGAGGAAGGTCCTACCCACCACTTCGTCAGAGCTCAGGCCACCAACCACGGCGCTCAAACTCCGGAGGGAATAGTAGAGGACGGCCGGCTGACTCCGGTTGTTGAGTGTCTGATGGAAGAGGCGCAGGAGGTCCTTATAGTACGGAGAGAATTGGTCGGGGTCCAGATCCAGGGCGGAGTGCAGCAGCAGCAGCGCCATCTGCGAACCACAAGGGGGGGGGGGTGTTGAGAGATGGAGTGGACTAGTGGTTAAAGCACCAGGAAATGGGGAGTTCTAGTCCTGCCTCAGGTGTGACTTTGGGCCAATTACCAACTAGAGTTCCAGTCCTGCCTTAAGCATGATAGCCAGCTGGGTCATTTGGTAGGCCCAATCCCTCTTAGCCCAGCCCACCTCACAGGACTGTTGTGGGGGGAAAAAGAAGGTATGTTTGTTGCCTTGAGCTGTTTGTAAAAATAATAAAGGTGGGAAGTGAAAGATAGATAGATAGATAGATAGATGGATGGATGGATGGATGGATGGATGGAGAGATTATAGAGATGGATGGAGGATAGACGGATGGATGGATTGATGGATGGATGGATTGATAGAGAGATTTATAGAGATGGATGGATGGATATGTATGTATGTATGTATGTATGTATGTATGTATGTATGTATGTATGGATAGATAGATAGATGATAGATGATAGATAGATAGATAGATAGATAGATAGATAGATAGATAGATAGATAGATAGATAGATTATAGAGATGGATGGATGGATGGATAGAAAGATTATAGAGATATATGGATGGATAGATAGATTATAGAGATGGATGGAGATAGAGATGGATGGAGATAGAGATGGATAAAGAGATAGACAGACAGACAGATATAGAAAGACAGACAGACACAGATCATAGAAAAAGGGATGGATGGATGGATGGATGGATGGATGGATAGATAGAGAGATTATAGAGATGGATGGATGGATAGATAAAGAGAGAGAGAGATTATAGAGATGGATGGATGGAGATAGATAGAGATGGATAGATAGATAGATAGATAGATAGATAGATAGATAGATAGATAGATAGATAGATAGACGAACAGACAGACAGACATAGAAACACAGACAGACAGATACAGACAGACAGACACACACAGATAGGATGGATGGACGGACGGACGGACAGACACAGATACATAGAAAAAGGGATGGATGGATGGATGGAGATAGATGGATAGAAATAGATAATTTAGATAAATAGACAGACAGACAAACACACACAGATAGATATGAATTGATGGATGGGTAGATGGATATAGATGGAGAGAGATGGATGGATGGAGATAGATAGACAGACACACACAGTTAGAGGGATGGATGGATGGATAGATAGACAGACAGACACAGATAAATAGATAGAGGAATGGATGGATGGATAGAGATATATAGAGATAGATGGATAGAGATAGATAGATGGATGGATGGGTAGATGGGTGGATGGATAGATAAAGAGAGAGATAAAGAGAGATGGAGAGAGACAGAAACAGATAGATATATATGGATGGATGGAGAGAGAGAGAGAGAGAGAGAGAGAGAGAGAGAGAGAGAGAGAGAGAGAGAGAGAGAGAGAGATGGATATAGATTAGTTAGAAAGAGAGAGATAATATAGAGAGATGACAGGTAGGGAGGTATATAAAAGAGCTAGATTGATAGAAAGAAAGACAGAGCTAGATAGGTAGGTAAGTAGACAGACAGACAGACAGACAGACAGGGGTGTGGGACCAATGGGGGGATCCCAAGACACTTCCCGCCCTCCCTTGCCTGCGCCACCTTCCCAGTCCTGACCCACCTGGCACTTGTTGGGGTCTCGGGAGCGTCCCCCGTGCTGAATGCTTTGAAGCATCTGGGGCCACTTCTCCAAGGTCTCGTTCTTCAGGATGCTGGCCGCCAGCTGGGCTAAGCCCAGGGAGACTTTATGGCTGAAAAAAGACGGTTATCTTTGGAGGAGGAGAGGTGGGGGGAGAGAGAGAGAGAGACCGGGGGTGGAGGGGGGGGGCTAACCCCTCAGGGCCTCCCCGAGACGGAGTACTCACTCTGTCTGCTGGTGAAAGCTGCTGAGCACCAGGGACTTCAGCCTGGAAGAGATGAGATTTGGGTTATTTCCCCGAAAATAAGACCTCCCCGCGTAATAATCCAATCGGGATTTTGAGCGCATGCGCTAAAATCAACCCTCCCTGAAAAGATTGCAACGCAGCAGCAGCCATGAGGTGGCCACGCTCGCAATACTGCTCCTGGAGGCCGAAAATGGGCCTCGTGGGGCCTCCGCGTGCCACGTTTTGGCCGGTAGGGTGCTACGGGAAGTGTACGTCCCGTCTCCCAGCCCGCCGATGGCCCATGGAGGACAATGCTCATCCGGCCCTCGAAGAAATCCAGTTTGACACCCCTGTTGTATACTAAAAGTTAAAGGTTCCCCTCGCGCATCTGTGCTAGTCATTCCTGACTCTAGGGGGACGGTGCTCATCTCCGTGTCAAAGCCGAAGAGCCAGCGCTATCCGAGGACGTCTCCGTGGCAATGTGACCGGCGTAACTCAACGCTGAAGGCACACGGAACGCTTTTCCTTTCCCACCAAAGCTGGCTCTTATTTTTCTACTTGCATTTTTTAAACGTGCTTTCGAACTGCTAGGTTGGCAGAAGCCGGGACCAATCACGGGAGCTCGCTCCGCTACGCGGCCCCAGGGATTCGAACCGCCAAACTGCCGACCTTTCTGATCGACAAGCTCAGCGCCTTAGCCCCTGGCTGACTCATGATGAATTACAATTCATGACCACAGATTGGCGTTTTGTGGACTCACATATCTTGATCTGCGGCGCCAATTTTCTTCCAGTGTTTGCTCAGCCGTCGTCGGAGCAGCACGGCGGCAAATTGCTGGATCTGAGAAAGGAGGAAGAGAGAGAGAGAGAGAGAGAGAGAGAGAACAGGAAGGGAAATGTGGAAGGAAGGACCAAAACAGCAAGATTTTTTTTGAGCATTGAAAAAAAAAGATGGCTTTGAAGAAAGCCACGCCGCGCGCAGCTGAACGTAGAAAAGGTAGCATTCAAATCACAGAAATACGATTACAGTAGAAGCTGTTTTACGGCAGTACAGTAGAAGCCATTTTAAGGCACAACAGGCTGTATCTTAACAGAATACACAGCCCGAGGGGTGTTAAGGGGTGTCTTACCCCCAGAGTATTTGTTTCCAGAGAGTAAGTCATTGGTTGAAATTGTGCGAAGCGTTCCAGAGTTATGTTGGAACACACACAGACATTTTATATATAGATCGCGGGTTTTTTTTTAATGGCAGAAGCCATTGGTGGTAGAGATTGGCGTTCTAAAGGGCGAAAAAAAGGGTTTTATGAAGCTGAAAACTCTGTGGGTGGGGTCCCACAGAAAAAAAGGAGGGAGACACTATTTTTGTCTCAAAAGGCAATGCAGGACGTGCCCCCCCCGTGGTTTAGGTTTATAGGTTTATAGGTTTATTTAATTTATAGACCGCCCCCTCTCCCCGTAGGGACTCGGGGCGGTGTACAGACCGTTCATGATCAAAACAACAGAAACATAACATAAGAACATAGAACAAAAACAACACACACATACTGTCTGTATATAAAACCCCAAAACCAATTTAAATAATTAAAAACAATTTAAAAACCCGTTTAAAACCCCAATATAAAATTTAAAAAGCCATCCAGGAAAGTTAGTAATGGTTTGGCAAACAGAAAGCCCCCTCTAAGTAAAACTTTTATCGAGGCTTGGCAACTTTAAGACGCTTGTGGACTTCGACGCCCAGAATTCTCCAGCCAGTTCTCTGAATCGCGGGAGTTGAAGTCCATCTTAAAAGTCGCCGAGTTTGAGAAAGATTGCTGTGTAGACTAAAATATAAAGTCTGTTGGGTTTTTTTTTTTAGTGCTTCAAGACGTTAACTGGGAGATGGATCTTGGAGTCCTAGTGGACAACCATTTAAATAGGAGCCAGCCGTGTGCAGCAGCTGCCAAAAAAGCCAACACAGTTCTAGGCTGCATCAACAGAGGGAAGGAATCAAGATCACGTGAAGGTTTAATACCACTTTACAATGCCTTGGTAAGGCCACACTTGGAATACGTTGCATTCAGTTTTGGTCACCACGATGTAAAAAGATGTGGAGACTCTAGAAAGAGTGCAGAGAAGAGCAACAAAGAGGATTAGGGGACTGGAGACTAAAACATATGAAGAACGGTTGCAGGAACTGGGTATGTCTAGTTGAATGAAAAGAAGGACTAGGGGAGACATGATAGCAGTCTTCCAATATCTCAGGGGTTGCCACAAAGAAGAGGGAGTCAAACTATTTTCCAAGGCACCTGAGGGCAGGAACAAGAAGCAATGGGTGGAAACTAATCAAGGAGAGAAGCAACTTAGAACTGAGGAGAAATTTCCTGACAGTTAGAACAATTAATCAGTGGAACAGAAGTTGCCTCCAGAAGTTGTGAATGCCCCAACACTGGAAGTCTTTAAGAAGATGTTAGATAGCCATTTGTCTGAAACGGTATAGGATTTCCTGCGTAGGCAGGGGGTTGGACTAGAAGGCCTCCAAGGTCCCTTCCAACTCTGCCATTGTATTGCATTGCATTATTAAATTGAGACGTTGGAGTGAAAACCCTTTCTGTATTTTATTTTCCTGCAAGGAGGGAAGGAAATCCTTCAAAGAGCCTCGTGGCGCAGTGGTTAGAGTGCAGTACTGCAGGCTACTTCTGCTGACTGCCGATTTACCGGCAATTCGAATCTCACCAGGCTCAAGGTTGACTCAGCCTTCCATCCTTCTGAGTTGGGTAAAATGAGGACCCAGATTGTTGGGGGCAAAGAGGCTGGCTCTGTAAGCCGCTTAGAGGGATGTGAAGCGGTATATGAGTCTAAGGGCTATTCCCATTGTCTTCCCACGTTTTCCAAACTTCACGGGTATATTGAAAACCAAGCTTAAGCTAAAGACCCACCTCACCTGGCCGAGCTTTTGACGCCTTACCTGAGGATCTTGTGAATGTGTCATGACGTAGCAGAGATGGGAGAGAGCTGCTGGCTCCTTCAGGACTTCCTTTAGCTGGGCTGTTGCCTGAAAGAATAAAAGGATTAAACCAGCCCGCAATATAGGTAGCCCTCGACTTACAACGCCTCCGTTTAGTGACCATTCAAGGGTATTGAAAAAAGGGCGTTGTGACCTTTTTTCCACCCGCAGCATCCCCACGGTCACGTGATCAAAATTCAGAGGCTTGGCAAAGGACTCGCACTTACGACGGTTGGCGGTGCCCTGGAGTCGCGCGATCCTCCTTTTTGCGACCAGCTCAAATCCACGGGGAAAGCCGGATTCCCTTAACCACCGTGGGACTAAGTTAACCACTGCGGGGATTGACGTAACCAAGGTAGCAAGAAAAATCGTAAACTGGGGCAAAACTCACTCAAGGACCGACTCACTTTGCAGCGTAAATTCTGGGGTCGTAAATATGAGGCCGTGGACAAGTGTCTGAATTTTCAAAGGGACAGGGACAGCGATAGGAGAGGATAGAGAATATAAAACAGAATAGAGAATAGAATTAATAGAGGAGAGGAGAGGACATGGGACAGAATAGAGTATAGAATATAGATTCACATAAACCAACATGGCAAGAAAAGTCGTAAACTGGGGCAAAACTCACTCAAGGACCGACTTACTTTGCAACGTAAATTCTGAGCTCATAAATGCAAGTCCATGGACAAGCGCCTGAATTTTGAATAGAATAGGAATTAGGATAGGATAGAAAAAAATGGATTGGATTGGACTGGAAGGGAATAGAACATAATTAATAGAGGATAGGATAGGATAGAAAATGGAATAGAATATAGAATAGAATAGAATAGAATAGAATAGAATAGAATATCAATTAGAAATAAAAATAGAAATAGAAATAAAAATAGAAATAAAAATAGAAATAGAAATAGAAATAAAAATAGAAACAAAAATAAAAACAAAAATAGAAATAAAAATAGAAATAAAAATTAAAATAGAAATAAAAATAGAAATAAAAATAGAAATAGAAATAGAAATAGAAATAGAAATAGAAATAGAAATAATAGAAATAGAAATAAAAATAGAAATAGAATGGAATAGAATTCTTTATTGGCCAACTGTGATTGGACACACAAGGAAATTTGTCTTGGGTGCAGAAGCTCTCAAGTGGTCATAAAAATACATTCCTCAAAAATCGTAAGATACAACACTTAGTGATACTCGTAGGATACTAAACAAGCAATCAAAATCCGACTAGGAAACTAAATAAATAAAAACAATATAAATCGTAAAGGTAACAAGCAGCCACAGGTCGTTTTAAGCGTGCCCAAGGGGGTCCCTTTTTTCCCCTTGACCTGGTCCCTTTGGGGTCACTAAATGAACCGTCACAAGTCGAGGACCGCTTCTGGTTCCACTACACACACACACACACACACACGCCAATCCCCAAAGCCCTGCTCCCCCTTCCCCTTGCAATGAGCAAGCCCCCACCCCCATCCCACCCCATGCTCCCCATTCCCCCTTTCTCTTCCTCCCTCCCCCCCACCTGCCTGCAGGAAACTAACTAACTAACTAACTAACTAACTAACTAACTAAATAAATAAATAAATAAATAAATAAAAACAATATAAATTGTAAAGATAACAAGCTGCCACAGGTCGTTGAAGTGTGCCAAAGGGGTCCCAAGTCCTTTTTTCCCCCCTTGACCTGGTCCCTTTTGGTCACTAAGTGAACCAAACCGTCGCAAGTCGAGGACCGCTTCTGGTTCCACTCCACCCCACCCCAGTCCCCAAAGCCGTGCTCCCCCTTCCCATTGCAATGGGCAGGGAACCCCCACCACCACCCCACGCTCCCCATTCCCCCTATAGTCTTTCTCCCCCCCCCGCCACCAGCCTGCCTGCAGGAAACTAACTCACTAAGTAACTAACTAACTAAGTAACTAAGTAACTAACTAACTAAATAAATAAATAAATGAATCAATATAAATTGTAAAGATAACAAGCTGCCACAGGTCGTTGAAGTGCGCCAAAGGGGTCCCAAGTCCCTTTTTTCCCCCTTGACCTGGTCCCTTTTGGCCACTAAGTGAACCAAACCGTCTCAAGTCGAGGACCGCTTCTGGTTCCACTCCCCCCCTTACCCCAAAGTCCCCAAAGCCCTGCTCCCCCCCTCCCACTTCCCATTGCAACGGGCAAGCCCCGTGCTCCTAACCCCCCCCCCCGTGATCCCCTTCCTCCGCCCGCCTGCAGCTCTACCTGTTGGATGACGGCATTGTCAGGCTGCAGCAAGAGCGCCAGGATCTGCTCCAGCTGCTGGGCTGCCATGGGGCTGCGGGAGGAGGGACAGGCGAGGGGCAGCGAGGGGAGGCCCGGGCGGGGGGCATGGAAAGAGGCCGAGGGGGGCGCCCCCCACAGTCCCGGGAACTGCCCGGGCGGAGCTCAGCCTGCAGCTGCTCTGCCCAGCCTGTCCAGCACATGTGGAGCAGACGAGGCGCGGCTTCCGGGAGGTGGGCAGAAGGGACGCCGGAAGCGAGCGGGCGGGCGAGCCGGCGCGCGCGCGCGGCCGCTCTCGCGCGCCTTCGGCGCCGATTCAGGCCCGGAGGACTTACTGCAACCGCCCCAACTCACTCTGGGGAGGGGGGCCCGGCAGCGGGAAGCGCTCTGCACATGTTCAGAGGCACCTGCTTCCCCCCCTCCCTTGGATAAGGGTATATAGATCTGTGTTTTTCCTCTTTTATAGGGCTGGAGGAGGAGCTCAGTCACCACCCAACCAAGCTCCCTGGGGAGGGTGGGGGGGTGCAATCAAGGAAAGCGCTCTGCACATGTTCAGAGGCACCTGCTCCCCCCCTCCCTTAGATAAGGGTGTACAGCTGTCTGCCTTCTTTTATGGGGTTGGAGGATGAGCCCAATAAGGAGTCACTGCAATAGCTCAATTCACCTGGCTAAGCTCCTTGGGGAGGCCAACCAGGAAAGGCACTCTGCACATGTTCAGAGACATCTGCTTCTCCCTTAGATAGGGCAATACATCTGTGCCTTTCCTCTTTTATGGGGTTGGAGGCCCAATGAGGAATCCCTGCAAACACCCAACCCACCCGCTCAGGCTCCCTGGGGAGGGAGACCAGGCAGGAAAAGCACTCTGCACATGTTCAGAGGCATCTGCTTCTCTGTTAGGGAAGATAAAGCGCCCGACTCCGCCTTTCCTCTTAGGCTGGGTGGACGGATCAGCACCGGCAGCCCGTATAATTCTCATTTTCCTCCTGGGGCCTTTTCCCCCACCCCACCCCCTTGACGAGAGGGACCCAGGTAGACTGCGGCTGGGCATGGAAGCTCTACTGAGCCCTGGGATCAGGCACCGCCTGGATTCGTCGGCAGGGAGTGGCAACCGTGAGTTACTCTGTTTTGTAAAGAAGGGCTTGGCTCGCCTGTTAAGGGAGAGACAAATATTTAAGGCCTTGCATAATTATGAGTATGCCCTCCTTGGATATTGATCCTACATGAAAATCAGATTACAGATTAACAGAGTTGGAAGGGACCTTGTAGGTCATCTAGTCCAGGGGAGACAGGAGAGCATCTTCCAATATTTGAGGGGCTGCCCCAGAGAGGAGGAATGGGGTCAAGCTATTCTCCAAAGCACCCGAAGGCCAGACCAGGAATGATGGATGGAAACGGATCCAGGAGAGAGATTCAACCTGGAAATAAGGAGGAATTTCCTGACAGTGAGAAGAATCAACCGATGGAACAGAAGTTGCCTTCAGAAGTTGTAGGAGCTTCATCACTGGAAGCATTGAAGAAGAGACTGAACTGCCCTCTGTCAAAAATGGTGTAGGGTCTCCTGCTTGGGCAGGGGGTTGGACTAGATAACCTCCAAGGTCCCGTCCAGCTCTGTCATTATTCTTTTTATTTAGAAGTTGTGAAAGCTTCATCCCTGGAGGCTTTCAAGAAGAGACTGGACTGCCCTCTGTCAAAAATGGCGTAGTCTCTCCTGCTTGGGCGGGGTGGGGTTGGACTAGATGACCTATAAGGTCCCTTCCAACTCTGCTAATCGGTAATCCTCTGGATCTTGAGCCTATCTTCTGGGGTGTTCGCTATTCCCGACCAGCTTAGTATCATCTACAAATTTCATGAGTTCTCCTTTTATTCCCTCATCTAAGTCATTTATGAAGATATGGAAGAGTCCTGGGCCTAAGATGGAAGCTTGTGGTATCCCACGGCTTACTTCACCTCCTCCACTTACAACCAACCATCCGTTTAGGGACCGATCCATGGTACGACGGCATTGAAAAAAAAGCAGCTGACTGTTTTTCACACTTACGACTGCGGACGTATGGTCATGGGATCAAAATCCAGACCCTTGGCAACCGATTCATATTTACGACGGTCGCAGTCTTCCCTCTGGCGACCTTCTGCCAAGCCAGATTCACTCAACAACCGCCTTACTAGCTTAACAGCTGCCGTGTTTCTCTTAGCGACGGCGGCGAGAAAAGTCATCAAATGGGGCGAGGCTCACTGAACCGCTGTCTTGCTTAGCCGCAGAAATGTCGTAAGTCGGGCACTAACTGTATAAGCAGCGTTGGTGATTTTAAGATGGCGGATAGACTTCAACTCCCAGCATTTCCCCCGTTTTAAGACGCACCAATAACAGATTTAACAAGTATTGTTGGAAGGCTGAAGACACAATGGAGTAGCGCGAGGAATATGCCTGAAAATCGGCACGGAGACCCGGGATTTTTTTCCATTTCCTTTTTATTAATAAAAATTTAACTTTCGAGATCTGTAAAAAGAAACGCAAAAGCGAGACGTCAACTTAAAAAATAATCCAACTTCAATCCTTGCTAATATACATAATTCCTTATATATACTTTTCCCCTCCCCACCCTTTAATATAATATATATTTTCTTCTCTTCCAGGTGTGTGTGTGTGGGGGGGGAAATGGGATGGGAGGATTGCTCTCACCTGGTACAAAGGAAGGGAGGAAGAGGAAGGAAAACCGCTTGGCGGGACAGGGTGAAAAAGTTCCTGGATCGGAGGACAAATGAGCTCATTTACCAGATTCAACAACAGAAATCCACTGGGTTGTTTTTTTTTTTCCAAATTTGTGAATGGTAAAGACGCGTGGGACTTCAACTCCCAGAATTCCCCAGCCTGGGGAATTCTGGGAGTTGAAGTCCCACTTGTCTTTACCATTCCCAAATTTCAAAAACGTTGCCCCCCAAAATTGTATACATCCCTGAAGCTTAATTATCTCATTTCTACCAATCTCATCGCTGGACCTTAAAACGTTGCATGGAATAAACGTTTTTATTGATTTATTACTTTATGTATTTAAGGGTCACCGAGGAGACTGGTAGACGTCATCCGAAAATCATTTTTGGGGGATGCAGCCCTCACATTTAATGGAATCGCCCAACTTCCGTGAGAAAGCAAGAGTTTTTACTTCTGTCGGTCAAACCAGTACTTAGCCAAAGGAAATTGCTCTCCGACTACAATTCCCATCCGCCTTAACGGTATGAAACTCGAAATATTCCGGACGAAGCCAGCCTGGAAAAGCTACCCCTAAGGGTTAGAAGTAAGCCAAATTCTCCCGAATCCCGCACTTCGAACCCGTTGCTTGGCTATCGGGATCTAGTTTGACCCGTGGGAGATCAGCCTGTTGATCTTTTTTCTCTCTCTCTCTCGGTCTAGGCCAGGTTTAAAAATATCCGGTCCGTTTATAGTTGGCTGGAATCTCCCGCTGAAACCGAACAATCTGAAAAATAGGGGGGGGGAAACGAGATTAAAATATTGTCACGTTTTCTGAATGACCCGGAGAGAGGGAATGCATTCGAAGAAAGGGAGACGCATTGAGCTGAATGTAGGTTTTTAACCGGTTGAACTGATTGTATATAGAATCAACAGGGGAAAAAAATAAGGACAAACTCTCTAGAAATGTCTGTCGAGCCGGAGGCAGCTTCTGTCCGTTGAACCGATGATAAAGAGTCAGCAGGGAGAAATAATAATAAAATATTTAGAAATGTGTATTGGACCAAATCATCAGATAATCAGCGAGGGGAAGTGGGGAATTGTAAAATATTTAGGAATAGGTGTAGTTTTTATCAATTGAACTGATTAGATAACGGGGTAGGTGTGCGTGTGAAAAAAAAAGTAGAAATAAGTGTGTGAACCAGTTCTAACTTCTACCTGTTGGACAGATGACAGTCAACAGGGGAAAAAAATAAAATAAAATATTTAGAAACGTGTATATTGAATGAAAGGTAGCTTCTGTTGGATAATCAACAGGAGAAAAATAATTAAATTATCTAGGAATAAGGTGTGCTGAACTCGATGTAGCTTCTATTCATTGAACTCATGAGACAGTCAGCAGGGGAAAAATAATAATAATAATAATCTAGGGATATGTGTGTGAATCGGCTGTAGCTTCTATTGGATAATCAACAGGAGAAAAATAATTAAATTATCTAGGAATAAGGTGTGTTGAACTCGATGTAGCTTCTATTCATTGAACTGATGAGACAGTCAGCAGGGGGAAAATGATAATAATAATAATAATCTAGGGATATGTGTGTGAACTGGCTGTAGCTTCTATTGGATAATCAACAGGAGAAAAATAATTAAATTATCTAGGAATAAGGTGTGTTGAACTGGCTGTAGCTTCTATTCATTGAACTGATGAGATAGTCAGCAGGGGGAAAATAATAATAATAATAATCTAGGGATATGTGTGTGAACCGGCTGTAGCTTCTTTTGGATAATCAACAGGAGAAAAATAATTAAATTATCTAGGAATAGGTGTGTTGAATTCGATGTAGCTTCTATTCATTGAACTGATGAGACAGGGGAAAAATAATAATAATAATAATATCTAGGGATATGTGTGTGAATCGGCTGTAGCTTCTTTTGGATAATCAACAGGAGAAAAATAATTAAATTATCTAGGAATAGGTGTGTTGAATTTGATGTAGCTTCTATTCATTGAACTGATGAGACAGGGGAAAAATAATAATAATAATATATAAGGATATGTGTGTGAATCGGCTGTAGCTTCTTTTGGATAATCAACAGGAGAAAAATAATTAAATTATCTAGGATTAGGTGTGTTGAACTTGATGTAGTTTCTATTCATTGAACTGATGAGACAGTCAGCGGGGGGGAAAATAATAATAAAAGTATTTAGGGATATTTGTAGCTTCCAATCCATTGAACTGCTGGGAAAAACGGAATATCTCAAAAGATTTCCAGTTTCTACCCATTGCCAGGAGGAAGGGGGAGAAAAACCCCAACAATCCCATTTGAGGCAGGAAGGCAGTTTTCAACGTTAAAAAGGGGGAAAGGTATTCGGTTGGCTAGACTCGTCGGAGGAGGATCGCCGCTTGGCGACTTGTCCTGACCAGCAGGGGAGAACGTAAGGCTGCTCCTGTCCCGTTTCTTGGGGTGGCCGCTGAGCGAGGGCCACGACGGTAAGCGGGGGACGCCCTCCCAAACGCCAGCCGGGAAAGGAACCAAGCATCAGTAGCCGATGTGGCGTCGTTTCCCCCCCGGGAGCTTGGTGGAGATGCCAGCGGGAAAGGTGCGGGGGCGCCCACGTCCACCCGAGCCGCGAGGAGCCACGGAAGCAGCCGCTCAGTCCATCTTCAGGTTGACGTAGATGTAACGGATGAACTTGAGGGAAGCGAAGAAGGAGATGGTGCCCAGCATGAGGAAAAAGACGAAGCCCGTCAGCAGGGAGTAGCCAAAAAACTCCACCGTCTGCACCACGCCGGACATGTTGGAGCGACGGCTGTAGTAGAAGACGGAGTAGAGGAAGATGAAGAGGCCGGTGGAGCCCGCGCTCAGGATGGAGCGCCACCACCAGCGGTAGTCCTCGCCCGAGAGCTGGAAGTAGGTGAGGGCGATGGAGATGCAGGCGCCGACGCTCAGCAGGATGGCGAAGACGAAGAAGAGGATGCCGTAAAGGGTGTACAGCTCCCGGCCCCAGACGGTGGCGAAGATGTAGTAGAGCTCCACCGAAATGGCGCTGCGGGAGGAAAAGAGGGGAACGGGTGAGAGGGGGGGGCTTGGCGCCTCGGAGGGCGTCCTTCCGCAGGTCCAAAATGGCGTCGGTTAAATTGGGACGACCTGAAAGGTGTGCGGACTTCAACTCCCAGGATTCCTCAGCCGGGGTTCAGGATCCGCCATGATATCCCCAGCTTCATAATCCTGCTACGATGGCCTTCTTTTCTTCTTTCCGTCCTTCCCCTCCCTGCCTCCTTTCTTCTCCTTTCCGGCTCCATTTTTCCTTCCTTTCTCTTTCTCTATCCTTTCTTCCTCTCGCCTTCCTTTCCTTTCTCTCCCTTCCTCCCTCCCACCCTCTTTGCTTTCTTTTCCTTTCTTTCTCCCTCCCGTTTCCTTCCTTCCTTCCCCTTCTTTCTCTATATTTCCTTCCTTCCTCTCCTTCCTTTCTCCCCTCTTCCTTCTTTTCTTCCTTCCTTCCCCTTTCTCTATCCTTTCTCCCTTTCCTTTCCTTCTCCCCCTCTCTTCTTCCTTTCTTCCCCTTCTTTCTCTATATTTCCTTCCTTCCTCTCCTTCCTTCTTTTCTTCCTTCCTTCCCCTTTATCCTTTCTCCCTTTCCTTTGCTTTCCTTCTCCCCCTCTTCTTCCTTTCCTCCCCTTCTTTCTTTATCCTTCCTTCCTCTCCCTTTTCCTTTCTCCCCCGTCTAGTCCTTCTTTCCTCTTTCCTTCCCTCCCTCTTTCCTTTTCTTCTCTTTCATTTTTCCTCCCTCCCTCTTTCCTTTGCTTTCCTTCTCCTTCTCTTCTTCCTTCTACTGTCCTCCCCCTTTCTTTATCCTTTCTTCCTCTCTCCTTCCTTCCTCTCTCCCCTTCTGCCCTCTTTCCTTTTCTCCTCTCTCTTCTTCCATTTTTCCTTCCTCCCTCTCTCCCTTCCTTTGCTTTCCTTTCTCCCCCTTCTAGTCCTTCCTTCCTCTTTCCTTCCCTCCCTCTTTCCTTTTCTTCTCTCTCTTCTTCCATTTTTCCTCCCTCCCTCCCTCTCCCTTCCTTTCCTTTCCTTTTCCCCCTTCTAGTCCTTCCTTCCTCTTTCCTTCCCTCCTCTTTCCTTTTCTTCTCTCTTCTTCCATTTTTCCTTCCTCCCTCTCTCCCTTCCTTTGCTTTCCTTCTCCCTCTCTCCTCTTCCTTCTCCTTCTTTCTTTCTCCTTCCTTCCTTTCTCCTTCCTTTCCTTTCTCCCCCTTCAAGCCCTTCCTTCCTCTTTCCTTCCCTCCCTCTTTCCTTTTCTTCTCTCTTCTTCCATTTTTCCTTCCTCCCTCTCTCCCTCTTTCCGTTGCTTTCCTTCTCCCTCTCTCCTCTTCTGTCTCCCGTCCTCCCCCTTCTTTCTTTCCCCTTCCTTCCCCCCCTCCTTTCCTTTCCTTTCTCCCCCTTCTAGTCCTTCCTTCCCTTCCCTCCCTCTTTCCTTCTCTCTCTCTCTTCTTCCTTCATTTTATTCCTTCCTCCCCTCACCCTTCTGTCTTTCTTTATCCTTCCCTCCTTCGATTGTAAGTCTGGCCGGGGGATTCTGGGAGTTGCAGTCCACACCCCTCTTCCAAGCTCTCCAAGGCTGAGAAACACAGCTCTAAAATGAGGAAGGGGTGACTCCTCTACGCACACACTAACAAGAAATAGCAACAGATTGGGGGGGGGGAGGAGAATCGGAACCCCTTTGCTCCATCCTTGGGACCCAGGGAGAGACGGAGGGACGTTGTCACAGGAGCAAAGCAATATAGGGAGTCCTCGACTTACAGCTTACATATAACGACCAAAGTTACAACGGCATTGAAAGAAATGACTTGCAGTGGGCAATCTTTGGCCCTCGGCAACCGGTGTGCACATTTTACGACGGATGGCTGCCGTGTCCAAGGCTCACGTCATCCCCATTTGCGACTCACTTAACCACGGCTGTCATTCGCTCAATGACCGTGGCCTGAAAAGCCGTAAAAAAAAAAAAAAACCCTAGCAGGACTCCCTTAACAATCGCCTTCTGTTTAGCGGCAGAGGCTCTGTTCCCAACGGTGGCCATTAAGTCGAGGACCGGCCGTGACCCGTTCTCCCCCATCGGCTGCTGCTCACCTGAAGGGGAGAAACCCTCCGATGGTCATATGCACCACCGTGGACTTGTACCAGGGCTGGGCAGGGATTTCCCGGGCGATGTTCTTGGTGCGGCAGGGGGCGTCGAAGGGCGTGGCCCGGTTCTTGCCAAAGATGCCGCCGATGACCGTCAGCGGGAAGCCCACCAGCAGCCAGACGGTCAGCAGCAGCAAGATGGTGGTGACCGGCAGGGCCTGAGTGGAGCCGTTGGCCCAATGCACGGAGTTCACCACACTCCAGGTCAGGAAGAAAGGAGCTGAGCAGGGAGGGAAAAGGAGAGAGGAAAAAGACAGCAGTTATTTTAATTCTGTTCTCTTCCTATATTCTGTTTCTATTCTCCTCTTTTCAATTCTCTATTCTCTTCTAGGGCATGCATGTGCACCGGCCAGCTGGTTTTTGGGTTTCCGGGGGTTCTGGTGTGCACAAAGATCAGCTGGCACTGGTACGCATGTGGATACTGGAAACCAGAAGAGAAGCTGGCAATGGCACACACGGCCATAGAGAGGGCTCTGTGTGCTACCTCTGGCAAGGGTGCCATAGTTCACCATCACAGCTCTCTTCTCTTCTCTCTTCTCTTCCCATTTTTCTATTCTATTCTATTCAAATTCTATATTTTATTATTCATTCTATTCTATTTTCTCTTCTCTATTCTATTTCCATTTTCCTATTCTATTCAAATTCTATATTTTATTATTCATTCTACTCTATTCTATTTTCTCTTCTCTTCTATTTTCTCTTCACTATTTCCATTTTCCATTTTTCTATTCTATTCTATTCTACTTCTATATTTTATTCATTCTACTCTATTCTATTCTACTCTATTCTATTCAAATATTTTATTATTCATTCTATTCTATTCTATATTTTATTATTCATTCTACTCTATTCTATTCTATTCCATATTTTATTATTCATTCTATTCTATTCTATTCTAATTCTATATTTTATTATTCATTCTATATTCTATTCTACTCTATTCTATTCTAATTCTATATTTTATTATTCATTCTACTCTACTCTATTCTATTCCATATTTTATTATTCATTCTATTCTATTCTATTCTAATTCTATATTTTATTATTCATTCTATATTCTATTCTACTCTATTCTAATTCTATATTTTATTATTCATTCTACTCTATTCTATTCTATTCCATATTTTATTATTCATTCTATTCTATTCTAATTCTATATTTTATTATTCATTCTATACTCTATTCTATTCTATTCCATATTTTATTATTCATTCTATTCTATTCTATTCTAATTCTATATTTTATTATTCATTCTACTCTATTCTATTCTATTCCATATTTTATTATTCATTCTATTCTATTCTAATTCTATATTTTATTATTCATTCTATATTCTATTCTACTCTATTCTATTCTAATTCTATATTTTATTATTCATTCTACTCTATTCTATTCTACTCTATTCTAATTCTATATTTTATTATTCATTCTGTTCTCTTCTCTTCTATTTTCTCTTCTATTTTATTTTCTCTTCTCTTCTATTTTCTCTTCTATTTTTTCTTCTCTATTCCATTTCCATTTTCCATTTCATTCCATTCTATTTCGTTCTGTTCTGTTCTGTTCCAATTCTATATTTTATTATTCATTCTATTCTCTATTCTATGTTCTCTATTCTATTCTTCTCTTCCAACGTAACCCTCAGGGACAAGCATGCAGCCTACATAGTGACTGTTCGAAGTTACGACGGCACTGAAAAAAAGGACTTCTAACCAATTGTTCACACTTATGCCCCTTGGCAACTGACTCACATTTCTTACGGTTGCAGTGTCCCGGGGTCGTACCATCCCCTTTGTGACCTTCTGACATGCAAAGTCAGTGGGAAACCAGATTTACTTAACAACCGTGTTCTTAACTTAAAACGCTGCAACGAATTCCCAGAATTCCTGAGCCAGCATGGGGCACGAGGGCCCTGTTATGACTTGGGGACTTCAACTCCCAGAATTCCTGAGCCAAGATGGGGAACGAGGGCCCTGTTATGACTTGGGGACTTCAACTCCCAGAATTCCTGAGCCAGCATGCGGAACGATGGCCCTGTTATGACTTGGGGACTTCAACTCCCAGAATTCCTGAGCCAAGATGGGGAACGATGGCCCTGTTATGACTTGGGGACTTCAACTCCCAGAATTCCTGAGCCAAGATGGGGAACGATGGCCCTGTTATGACTTGGGGACTTCAACTCCCAGAATTCCTGAGCCAAGATGGGGAACTATGGCCCTGTTATGACTTGGGGGCTTCAACTCCCAGAATTCCTGAGCCAGCATGGGGCACGAGGGCCCTGTTATGACTCGGGGACTTCAACTCCCAGAATTCCTGAGCCAGCATGGGGAACGAGGGCCCTGTTATGACTCGGGGACTTCAACTCCCAGAATTCCTGAGCCAGCATGGGGAACGAGGGCCCTGTTATGACTCGGGGACTTCAACTCCCAGAATTCCTGAGCCAACATGGGGAACGATGGCCCTGTTATGACTCGGGGACTTCAACTCCCAGAATTCCTGAGCCAACATGGGGAACGATGGCCCTGTTATGACTTGGGGACTTCAACTCCCAGAATTCCTGAGCCAGCATGGGGAACGATGGCCCTGTTATGACTTGGGGACTTCAACTCCCAGCATTCCTGAGCCAGAATGGGGAATGATGGCCCTGTTATGACTTGGGGACTTCAACTCCCAGAATTCCTGAGCCAAGATGGGGAACGATGGCCCTGTTATGACTTGGGGACTTCAACTCCCAGAATTCCTGAGCCAACATGGGGAACGATCGCCCTGTTATGACTTGTGAACTTCAACTGAGCCAAACTGGCTCGGGAATTCTGGGAGTTGAAGTCCGCAAGTCATAACAGGGGCCACCGTTCCTCATTTCTACCCTAGGAAAAAAAATCCTCCAAATCAAATGTGCCATAAAGACTACGGAAGACGGGCTAGAGTGTCCCCCTATCTTTGGCTAACGGGAAAAAAGGGCAACCCGTGGATCTCCATCCAGAAGGAACTGTTGGATGACGACCACCGAGAGCCAGAGGAGACGGATGGAACCTCACCGGAGAAAAGGCTGGTGGTCAGCACTATATTCCAGACCCATCGCTCGCCGCCGATCTGGCGGTAAAAGCTGCTGGATACATAACCAGAGATGCAACAAGTCAGGGCGTAGAGGAGGATGGCGGCCGAGTTGATGGCCCCATGCCGGTGGACGTTAAACATGCCTAACAGGGCCATCACAATGATGCCAGTGCCCAGGGCCAGGAACTGGCTGCCCACTCCCAGCACGGCACACAGGAGGCTGCGGTAGGGTGGAAACCGGAAGACGTCCGTGTGGATGATCTTCCACCCATTATCCCCTTGGTCAAAATCGTCACCGGAGGACGAGGAAGAGGCCTCCTCATCTAGGTTGTAGCGGGCCAGGTCGTTCTTTAGGACACGCATGAGGATGACGACCACAAAGCCCACCAGCAGGAAGACCAGCACCATGGAGTTGATGATGGAGAGCCAGTGGATCTCCAAGGTGTGAGGGAAGAAGCCGTCGTCCCCACCGTGGCTTCCCCGGCGTTCCCCCTGGCGCTCGGCGTTGGTCTCCGACCAATGGACGCTGTAGGTGTAAGCCACGGGCAGCACGCCCTGAATGTCATCCAAGCTGGTGGGCTTCACGTTGCGGACGCTGACGTTGGCGTAGACGATGCGGTCGCCGTTCCACTCCAGGTAGAAGTCCAGGTGGGTCCAGAGCTTGATCTTGTGGGTGTGGGGCAGGAAGCTGCTCTCCTCCATGTAGCCCACGAAGCCGCGGAGCGGCAGGTCGTCCACCACGAACTCGAAGTAGTAGAGCTCCTCGATGGCCTGGCGGAGGCGCTCGACCTGCCGCGGGAGGAAGGAAGAGTCAGCCCACCACGGAAAACAAGTAAGGGAGAGACCCGGCGGACTTCGGATGTCGAAGCCGCCGATTCTCTTAATTCTAAAGTATAGCGGCTCGTGAGGGAGAAATCCAGAAAATGGATCTAGTAGAGGGGTGTCAAACTCGATTTCATGGAGGGCCGCATCGGGGTTGTGTTTGACCTCGTGGGGGACGGAGTGGGTGTGGCCAGCTCGATGTCACTCGTGTCGGGGCACCTGTGGTGGCCAAAGCTGGATGTCCCTCAGGCCCTCCCTCTAATTATAATCTTCCTTCCTTCCTCTCAGTCCTTCCTTTCCTTCCTTCCTCAGTCCTTCCTTCCTCCCTTTCCTTCCTTCCTCTCAGTCCTTTCTTCCTTCCTTCCTTCCTCTCAGTCCTTCCTTCCTCCCTTTACTTCCTCCCTCCCTCCCTTCCTCTCAGTCCTTCCTTTCTTCCTTTACTTTCTCCCTCCCTCCCTTCCTCTCAGTCCTTCCTTCCTTCCTTCCTTCCTTCCTTCCTTCCTTCCTTCCTTCCTTCCTTTCCTTCCTTCCTCTCTTTACTTCCTCCCTCCCTCCCTTCCTCTCAGTCCTTCCTTTCTCCCTTTCCTTCCTTCCTCTCAGTCCTTCCTTCCTTCCTCCAACCCTCCCTCCCTCTGTCCTTCCTTTCCTTCCTTCCTCAGTCCTTCCTTCCTCCTTTTCCTTCCTTCCTTCCTCCCTCCCAGTCCTTCCTTTCCTTCCTTCCTCTCAGTCCTTCCTTCCTCCCTTTACTTTCTCCCTCCCTCCCTTCCTCAGTCCTTCCTTCCTTCCTCTTTTTCATTCCTTCCGTTCCTCTCAGTACTTCCCTCCTCCCTTTCTTTCTTTCCTTCCTTCCTTCTTCTTTTTCCTTCCCTCTTCATTCTCCTTTCTTCGTCCTTCCCCTCTTTCCTTCTTTTTCCTTCCTTGCTCTCTTCCCGTCTTCTCTCCTTTTTGTCTTGCCTCTTTCCCTTTCTCCTTTCTTGTCCCTTCTTGGATGCCCAAATGCAAAAGGGGAAACATTTCTCCTTTTCTTTTCTTTTTCGTTTGTTTTGCTAGCCCTCTCCCAGCAAAAAGAACGGAGCCTGGGAGAGCCCTGCGCGCATCCGCCCACCCACCCCCCAGCTCCGTTCTCGCTGGCAGAGTGACACCCCTGATCCAGAGCAATGCTCCTCAACCTTGGTGACTTGAAGATGGGTGGACTTCAATTCCCAGAATTCCCCTTGTGAAATTGAAGATGAGTGGACTTCAACTCCCAGAATTCCTCAGCCAGCATCTTCCGAGACACCAAGGTTGAGAAATAGTAGAGTTTTCACCCTAGAGGAGAATCCTCAAGATTAGCCACTAGGAAAAGGTTCTCCAAATAAGGATGTGCCATAAAGGCTACCGAAGGAAGGCTAGAGTGTCCCTACTCCACAACTCTGAGAGGGGTGGACTTCAACTCCCAGAATTCCTCAGCCAGCATCTTCCGAGACACCAAGGTTGAGAAACAGTAGAGTTTTCACCCTAGACGGGAATCCTCAAGATTAGCCACTAGGAAAAGGTTCTCCAAATAAGGATGTGCCATAAAGGCTACCGAAGGAGGGCTAGAGTGTCCCTACTCCACAACTCTTGAGAGGAGTGGACTTCAACTCCCAGCATTCCCCAGCCAGCATACCTAGCTTATTAAGGAATTCTGGGAGTCCGTTTCTCTTAAAGTCGCGGAGTTGAGAAGACACTGATTTCTCATTTTCTCTTTTGCTTTTCATTCCAGCGTCTGGCTGAAACACAAGCAATGTGTGATCTTTTAGAAATCTGTAACGCTCGGCTTTGTAGTCCTAAGGATGATGGGAGTTGTAACTAATGATGGGCAGGGATCACTTATCCAAATCCAATCCATGAGTTTTAACTACATCCCAGGATTTAGGTCTCTTGTCTTGTGGCTTTTTTTTCATACGACGAGACGATAAATTTAGATTTACAAGGTCGTTTGCTTCCCGATTAAAATTTTCTCAACCTTTTTTTGTTGTTGTTGTTCTCTTTTTTCTTCCTCCTTTTCCTTCCTTTTCTAACGTCTGTTTTTAACATCATGGAACTTGTGGTCTCTTTTTTTTCTTCTTCCTAGTGTTTTGTCACTCAAATGCAGCGTCCATGTTTTTCAGATCGACAAGGGTCGATCTGTTGGTTGCCACAGAATCTGACTGACTGATCATCCAAAGTTACCTGGCTGTTTTCATGCCAAAGGTGGGACTAGAACTCACTGCCTCCTGGTGATTGGTCAAGAATCACCCAGCCTGCCTCCTGGCCTGAGGTGGAACTAGAACTCACCGTCTCCTGGTGATTGGCTCAAAGTTACCCAGCTAGCTTTCATACCTGAGGAGACTAGAACTCACTTTCTCCTGGCGATTGGCCCAATGTTATCCAGCTGGCTTTCATACCTGAGGAGAGACTAGAACTCACCCTCTCCTGGTGATTGGTTCAAAGTTACCCAGCTAGCTTTCATACCTGAGGAGACTAGAACTCACTTTCTCCTGGCGATTGGCCCAATGTTATCCAGCTGGCTTTCATACCTGAGGAGAGACTAGAACTCACCCTCTCCTGGTGATTGGTTCAAAGTTACCCAGCTAGCTTTCATACCTGAGGAGACTAGAACTCACTTTCTCCTGGTGATTGGCCCAATGTTATCCAGCTGGCTTTCATACCTGAGGAGAGACTAGAACTCACCCTCTCCTGGTGATTGGCTCAAAGTTACCCAGCTAGCTTTCATACCTGAGGAGAGACTAGAACTCCCAGTCTCCTGGTGATTGGCTCAAAGTTACCCAGCTAGCTTTCATACCTGAGGAGACTAGAACTCACTTTCTCCTGGCGATTGGCCCAATGTTATCCAGCTGGCTTTCATACCTGAGGAGACTAGAACTCACTTTCTCCTGGTGATTGGCCCAATGTTATCCAGCTGGCTTTCATACCTGAGGAGAGACTAGAAACTCACCCTCTCCTGGTGATTGGCTCAAAGTTACCCAGCTAGCTTTCATACCTGAGGAGAGACTAGAACTCCCAGTCTCCTGGTGATTGGCTCAAAGTTACCCAGCTAGCTTTCATACCTGAGGAGACTAGAACTCACTTTCTCCTGGCGATTGGCCCAATGTTATCCAGCTAGCTTTCATACTTGAGGAGAGACTAGAACTCACCCTCTCCTGGTGATTGGTTCAGTTACCCAGCTAGCTTTCATACCTGAGGAGACTAGAACTCACTTTCTCCTGGTGATTGGCCCAATGTTATCCAGCTGGCTTTCATACCTGAGGAGAGACTAGAACTCACCCTCTCCTGGTGATTGGCTCAAAGTTACCCAGCTAGCTTTCATACCTGAGGAGACTAGAACTCACTTTCTCCTGGCGATTGGCCCAATGTTATCCAGCTAGCTTTCATACCTGAGGAGAGACTAGAACTCACCCTCTCCTGGTGATTGTCTCAAAGTTACCCAACTAGCTTTCATACCTGAGGAGAGACTAGAACTCACTTTCTCCTGGTGATTGGCCCAATGTTATCCAGCTGGCTTTCATACCTGAGGAGAGACTAGAACTCCGAGTCTCCTGGTGATTGTCTCAAAGTTACCCAACTAGCTTTCATACCTGAGGAGAGACTAGAACTCACTTTCTCCTGGTGATTGGCTCAGTTACCCAGCTAGCTTTCATACCTGAGGAGAGATTAGAACTCCCAGTCTCCTGGTGATTGGCACAGAGTTACCCAGCTAGCTTTCATACCTGAGGAGAGACTAGAACTCACTTTTCTCCTGGTGATTGGCTCAAAGTTACCCAGCTAGCTTTCATACCTGAGGAGACACTAGAACTCACTTTCTCCTGGTGATTGGCTCAGTTACCCAGCTAGCTTTCATACCTGAGGAGAGACTAGAACTCACTTTCTCCTGGTGATTGGCTCAAAGTTACCCAGCTAGCTTTCATACCTGAGGAGAGACTAGAACTCCGAGTCTCCTGGTGATTGGCTCAAAGTTACCCAACTAGCTTTCATACCTGAGGAGACTAGAACTCACTTTCTCCTGGTGATTGGCTCAGTTACCCAGCTAGCTTTCATACCTGAGGAGAGATTAGAACTCCCAGTCTCCTGGTGATTGGCACAGAGTTACCCAGCTAGCTTTCATACCTGAGGAGAGACTAGAACTCACTTTTCTCCTGGTGATTGGCTCAAAGTTACCCAGCTAGCTTTCATACCTGAGGAGACACTAGAACTCACTTTCTCCTGGTGATTGGCTCAGTTACCCAGCTAGCTTTCATACCTGAGGAGAGACTAGAACTCACTTTCTCCTGGTGATTGGCTCAAAGTTACCCAGCTAGCTTTCATACCTGAGGAGAGACTAGAACTCCGAGTCTCCTGGTGATTGGCTCAAAGTTACCCAACTAGCTTTCATACCTGAGGAGACTAGAACTCACTTTCTCCTGGTGATTGGCTCAGTTACCCAGCTAGCTTTCATACCTGAGGAGAGATTAGAACTCCCAGTCTCCTGGTGATTGGCACAGTTACCCAGCTAGCTTTCATACCTGAGGAGAGACTAGAACTCACTTTTCTCCTGGTGATTGGCTCAAAGTTACCCAGCTAGCTTTCATACCTGAGGAGACACTAGAACTCACTTTCTCCTGGTGATTGGCTCAACATTACCCAGCTAGCTTTCATACCTGAGGAGACACTAGAACTCACTTTCTCCTGGTGATTGGCTCAACGTTACCCAGCTAGCTTTCATACCTGAGGAGAGACTAGAACTCACCTTCTCCTGGTGATTGGCTCAAAGTTACCCAGCTAGCTTTCATGCCTAAGGCAGGACTAGAACTCCCCATCTCCTGGTTTGTCGTGTAGTACCTTAACTACTAGACCAAACTAGCTCTAATGTGTCTTATAGTCTGTTAAATTTATACGGGAAATCCTCGAGTTCAGAATATATTGAAATTCCATTGAATTTCCCACAATGGGTTACAATTTGAGGCACTACGAGCTGACCCGATTTGAGAAGCTTTTTTCCCCCCTGTGGTCAGTTAAATAAAGCAAATCATTAAACGAAATCAATGTATTTTTTTGCCCGAAGCCCAGGGGGGGAAAATGTCATAAATCAGAGTCAGATGAGGGCGGAGCACTGCAACCAGTCGTAAAGGCGAGTCAGTTGCCAGGTGCCCGAAAGGCGGTCCTGCCTAAGTCCGTGTGTGTTTGTCTGTCTGTCTGTTTGCAGCGCTCAGAAATCTGGAACTGGGTCATAAGCAGCTTTTTTGGGGGGGGGGGCGGTGCATTGTCACTTCGAGCGGTCACTAAGGAAGTTGGTTGCAAAGCGAGGACCAGCTGTACTGCCCACTCCTTTCATACGAACTTTTAAAAAGCATTTTTCTCCCTTCTTTCCTCTTCTTAAGATTAACAAAATAATCCAAACAAAAATAAGATGGACAAGCCATTCAGCCAGGCCTCGACTTACAACCTTCGTTCAGTGACCGTTCTAAGTCATCGACCAAAGGGACTTACAACTTGGTTTTCACACTTACGACCATCGCAGCATTCCCCACCCCCGGTCAAAATTCAGACGCTTGGCAATGGGTTCCTATTTATGACGGTTCGGGGATCCCCCGTTTTGTGACCAATGTCGACGTGGGAAGGAAGATTCGCTTAACACGCCGTGTTCCTCGCTTCACCACCGCGGCGACTCACTTAACAACGGTGGCCAGGAAAGTCACCAAGCGAGGCAGACCTCACTGAACGCCCGCCTTCCTTAGCTACAGAAAGGCGGGCTCGACGGCGGTCGTACGTCGAGGACTTCCTATAGAGTAGGGGTGTCCAAACTTGGCAACTTTAAGACTTGTGGACTTCAACTCCCAGAATTCCCCAGCCAGCTGGCTGGGGAATTCTGGGAGTTGAAGTCCACAAGTCTTAAAGTTGCCAAGTTTGGACACCCCTGCTATAGAGAAACGGGGGGGGGGGGGGGGAAGGAATCTACTGCCTGGAACTGAGCTAATGGATTTACCTCATCCGGGGAGAGCTTCTTCTGACAAAGGATCTTCTTGTCCACGTTTTGCCGGAAGTGGATCTCGTACATGGATTCGGCCATGCGGTCCCCGTCGAGGACTTCCCCCAGGGTCAGGCTCTTGTGGCGGATGGGGGTTGGCGAGCAGACTGGCAGCTGGTAGTAATGGTAGGTCTCCTGCGGGTTGTGGTAAGGACCCACTTTGTTGACGTAGAGCATGACTTTCGATCCCGGCTCGTAGTGCGTCTCGGAGGCGGTCGCGGCGAGAAAACGAAGGAAAGAGACGAGGAGGGCAAGGAAGGGGTAGGGAGCCATGCTGGGGAGGAGTTGGGATAAGAGGGTAAGGGGGTAAGAGCTGGAAGGACAAAAAAAAAAAAGAGAGGATGGTAATTGGAGCAGTGGGTCTCAAGCTGGTGCACTTTAAGAGGGGTGGAAGTCTCACCCCCTCTTGTTAAAGTCAATAAGAATAGAGCAGGAAGGGACCTTTGAGGTATTGTAGTCCAAACCCCTGAATGGAAGAAGCACGATCCTGTGCAGTCTGTCTGTCTGTCCCTGGTACAGGATGCAAAATTGAGGAACATCCAAGACAGACATCAAAGAAAGAAAGAAAGAAAGAAAGAAAGAAAGAAAGAAAGAAAGGAAGGAAGGAAGGAAGGAAGGAAGGAAGGAAGGAAGGAAGGAAGGAAGGAAGGAAGGAAGGAAGACAGACAGACAGTATTATTCTATTATAATATTATTATTCTACTATTATTCTATTCTATATTATTCTATATATTATTCTATTACAATATTATTCTACTATTCTTCTATTCTATATTAGTCTATATTATTAGTCCATTATAAAATTATTATTATTCTACTATTCTATTCTATATTAGTCTATATTATTAGTCTACCATATTATTATTCTACTATTCTTCTATTCTATATTAGTCTATATTATTAGTCTATTTTAATATTATTATTCTAATATTCTTCTATTCTATATTAGTCTATATTATTAGTCCATTATAAAATTATTATTATTCTACTATTCTATTCTATATTAGTCTATATTATTAGTCTATTTTAATATTATTATTCTACTATTCTTCTATTCTATATTAGTCTATTATATTATTCTATATTATTATTCTATTATATTCTTCTTCTATTCTATATTATTCTATGTTAGTCTATTATGATATTAATCTCTATTAGTCTATTATAATATTCTATATTATTATTCTACTATAGTTCTATTCTATATTAGTCTATTATAATATTCTATATTATTATTCTATCATAATATTATTCTATTCTGTTAGTCTATTATAATATTCTATATTATTATTCTATCATAATATTATTCTATTATTCTATTCTATATTATTCTAATATTGTTCTATTCTATTCTGTTATTCTATATTAGTCTATTATAATGATTCTATATTAGTCTAATATAATATTCTATATTATTATTCTATCATATTATTCTACTGTTATTCTATTCTATATTATTCTATTCTAATATTATTCTATTCTAATATTATTCTATTATTCTTCTATTCTTCTACTCTATTCTAACTCCAGTTTGGGGGCTTTTCTTTGGCGGGGGAGGGGTGAGGGGGGCTGTGGATGGACCAGCTGCTGCCCTAACATGCCTGTTCCCCTCCCCCTTAATTAAAAAAAAACCCTGGTAGGAGAGCATGAGCTTCACCCTCCCTCCCCTTTTGATCGGCAACAACAACCACCCTGCAAGGTAGGCCAGGCTGCAGGCTGCCAGCTCTCCTTCCTTTTCCCCAAGCTGGGCAGGTTTTTTTTTTTGGGGGGGGGGTTTCTATGCACCAAGCTCCTTCCCCCAAAAGACCCCCCCTCCCCACTCACCTCTAGGGCTGCCTGAGCTTCCTGCAGCCTCTTTCGCCCCTTAAGGGAAAAAAAGGCAAGAAAGGCGAAAGTTCACAAGTGCAGACACCCAAAGCTGCGGTGGGGAAGGGTTGGGGGGGCAGTTGGTCGGAGGGGGCGTCTAAAGCGCTGCCTGATTTTTTAAGCCCCTCTCCGGTCGTCTTTTAAGGGGTCCCCTTTCCAGGATGGCGATGCACCCTTCCTCCGCACCTCCGCTGCGTGGTCCTTAAGAGCGAAGGAGGGCTGAGTAGTGGAGCCGCGCTTCCGAGCCGTCGGGGTCCTTCAGGCGTTCGCCGCGGGCAGCCTTGGCCACGTCCGTCGCTCGCTTCCGCCCTCAGCGGGCCGCGGGGGGCTTCGCTGCCCACACCCGGACGCAGTTCCGGGTTGGGGAAGCGGGAAGGCGGGCCTTCCCTGAGGGAGAGCGGGGACGTCACGACGCTTGTTGCGCTTTGGCCACGCCCACTTCTTAAAGGACAGGCCCACGTTGGCATAGGAGGGGTGGGGAGAAAAAAAGGCGTGAACAGAAAGCAGGGCTCCCCTGAGGTCTTCTAGACGGTTCAGGCAGACGGAAATTCATCAGGGGAAGCTCAATCTGGCCTCTCAACAATAAAATTGCGCTCTTGATTCCTTCCAATATTGTTTTTAATTGCTCCATCCCATAACAGCCGCTTTCCAAACCTGAGCTAAAATGATCATCCTAATAAATATCCAATAAATGATGAATTAATAAATGAATAACAATGAATTATGAAACCGTAGCGCATGTTACATTAAGGCATGTCAATTCATAAGTTGCACATGAAATAAATGATGGAATAACAAGCAGCGCACATCCAAACATAAACCAATTCCCACGGATGAAATAATTAAATCGTAAAAGAACCCTCCTGCGTGCCAAATAAATAATTAAATAATAAACAGGGCGTCTCGGAGAAGTAAATGCCAATGTTGTAAAATAAAGCAGAATCCTACATACTGAGTAATGAAAGGATAAATGAATGATACCTATTCAATAGTGCCTAAAGGTATCATATTGCGTGTGAAATAAATAACGAAAAAAATCGATTAAACTTTAAATAGTGTGGGATTTCCAAGGGCAAACCGATAACGCCAAACGGCTGGAATTTCATCGCGTGACCGTGGGGAAATGCTGCGATGGTCATAAGTGTGAAAACCGGTCGCAAGTCCCTTTTTTCCGTTGCCGTCGTAACTTCAAACAGTTATTAAATGAATGGTGAGGATAACCCGTGTATGCAATAATAGCATAGGGTGCTAATAATAGGGGGGGCATCCCAAAACATCTGGAGCACCACTTCAACCACAGCAGCAGCTGGTTGAAAGAAAGCTCTTTCCAACAGATGAACTGATAAAATCATTGTCTTCATTTAACGACCCCGTAATCCCTTGCAGGGTGGAGTGTTAGCAACTGAATGGAGCTTTGGGTTTACTGGCCCATTGCCTTCCCTGTCGCCAATGGGGAGTTTTGTTCAGCAGATATATTCTCATTGTGCTCAGAGAGACAGAAATATCAGCCTCTACCTAGGATCGAACTCACAGCCCCCATATTGTTAGGCGAGAGCTCCACCTCTAGGCCACTGTACAACTCTCCTAACTGATAAGGTGATTTTGGAAAACTGCAAGAGAAGAAGGAAGACCAACATAGTAGCATGAATTGACTACAAAAAAGGCATTTGACCGTGTAAGATAAGATTGATAATCAAGTGCCTAGGAATAACCGTCGAGACATCAAAAGCTTGGTGCCAAGATCAACAGCACAGCCTAAGACAGAATTGTTGGTCGATATTGATAGATTCGGAGAAATTAATATCAAGAGAGGAATTTTTCCAGGAGACTCACTATCACCGAATATAGAATAACAGAGCATATGTAGTTGAATTAAACATTCTCTTTTCTTCTGAAATTTTTCTTTTCCTGGATTTTATCCAGGTTCAGGGGTGAAATTCAGCAGGTTCTGACAGGTTCTGGAGAACCGGTAGCGGAAATTTTGAGTAGTTCAGACAACTGGCAAATACCACCTCCGGCTGGCCACAGAGTGGGATAGGAATGTAGATTTTGTAGTATCCTTCCCTTGGAGTGGGGAGGGAATGGGGATTTTGCAGTATCCTTCCCCCAGGAGTGGGAAGAGAATGGGGATTTTGCAGTATCCTTTTCCCAGGAGTGGGAAGAGAATGGGGATTTTGCAGTATCCTTCCCCTGGAGTGGGGAGGGAATGGGGATTTTGCAGTATCCTTACCTTGGAGTGGAGTGGGAATAGGGATTTTGCAGTATCCTTCCCCTGGAGTGGGAAGAGAATGGGGATTTTGCAGTATCCTTCCCCTGGAGTGGAGATGGAATGGGGATTTTGCAGTATCCTTCCCCCGGGAGTGGGGAGGGAATGGGGATTTTGCAGTATTCTTCCCCTGGAGTGGAGATGGAATGGGGATTTTGCAGTATCCTTCCCCCTGGAGTGGGGAGGGAATGGGGATTTTGCAGTATCCTTCCCCTGGAGTGGGAAGAGAATGGGGATTTTGCAGTATCCTTCCCCTGGAGTGGGGAGGGAATGGGGATTTTGCAGTATCCTTCCCCTGGAGTGGGGAGGGAATGGGGATTTTGCAGTATCCTTCCCCTGGAGTGGGGAGGGAATGGGGATTTTGCAGTATCCTTCCCCTGGAGTGGGGAGGGAATGGGGATTTTGCAGTATCCTTCCCCTGGAGTGGGGAGGGAATGGGGATTTTGCAGTATCCTTCCCCTGGAGTGGGGATGGAATGGGGATTTTGCAGTATCCTTCCCCTGGAGTGGGGAGGGAATGGGGATTTTGCAGTATCCTTCCCCTGGAGTGGGAGAGGGAATGGGGATTTTGCAGTATCCTTCCCCTGGAGTGGGGAGGGAATGGGGATTTTGCAGTATCCTTCCCCTGGAGTGGGGAGGGAATGGGGATTTTGCAGTATCCTTCCCCTGGAGTGGGGAGGGAATGGGGATTTTGCAGTATCCTTCCCCTGGAGTGGGGAGGGAATGGGGATTTTGCAGTATCCTTCCCCTGGAGTGGGGAGGGAATGGGGATTTTGCAGTATCCTTCCCCTGGAGTGGGGAGGGAATGGGGATTTTGCAGTATCCTTCCCCTGGAGTGGGAGGGAATGGGGATTTTGCAGTATCCTTCCCCTGGAGTGGAGAGGGAATGGGGATTTTGCAGTATCCTTCCCCTGGAGTGGGGAGGGAATGGGGATTTTGCAGTATCCTTCCCCTGGAGTGGGGAGGGAATGGGGATTTTGCAGTATCCTTCCCCTGGAGTGGGAGAGGAATGGGGATTTTGCAGTATCCTTCCCCTGGAGTGGGAAGGGAATGGGGATTTTGCAGTATCCTTCCCCTGGAGTGGGAGAGGGAATGGGGATTTTGCAGTATCCTTCCCCAGGAGTGGGAGAGGGAATGGGGATTTTGCAGTATCCTTCCCCTGGAGTGGGGAGGGAATGGGGATTTTGCAGTATCCTTCCCCTGGAGTGGGGAGGGAATGGGGATTTTGCAGTATCCTTCCCCTGGAGTGGGGAGGGAATGGGGATTTTGCAGTATCCTTCCCCTGGAGTGGGGAGGGAATGGGGATTTTGCAGTATCCTTCCCCTGGAATAGGGAGGGAATGGAGATTATGCAGAATCCTTCCCCTGAAGTGGGGAGGGAATAGGGATTTTGCAGTATCCTTCCCCTAGGAGTGGGGAGGGAATGGAGATTTTGCAGTATCCTTCCCCTGGAGTGGGGAGGGAATGGGGATTTTGCAGTATCCTTCCCCTGGAGTGGGGAGGGAATGGGGATTTTGCAGTATCCTTCCCCTGGAGTGGGAAGAGAATGGGGATTTTGCAGTATCCTTCCCCCAGGAGTGGGGAGGGAATGGGGATTTTGCAGTATCCTTCCCCCAGGAGTGGGGAGGGAATGGGGATTTTGCAGTATCCTTCCCCTGGAGTGGGAAGAGAATGGGGATTTTGCAGTATCCTTCCCCTGGAGTGGAGATGGAATGGGGATTTTGCAGTATCCTTCCCCCGGGAGTGGGGAGGGAATGGGGATTTTGCAGTATCCTTCCCCTGGAGTGGAGAGGGAATGGGGATTTTGCAGTATCCTTCCCCCTGGAGTGGGGAGGGAATGGGGATTTTGCAGTATCCTTCCCCTGGAGTGGGAAGAGAATGGGGATTTTGCAGTATCCTTCCCCTGGAGTGGAGATGGAATGGGGATTTTGCAGTATCCTTCCCCCAGGAGTGGGGAGGGAATGGGGATTTTGCAGTATCCTTCCCCAGGAGTGGGAAGAGAATGGGGATTTTGCAGTATCCTTACCTTGGAGTGGGGAGGGAATGGGGATTTTGCAGTATCCTTCCCCTGGAGTGGGAGAGAGAATGGGGATTTTGCAGTATCCTTCCCCTGGAGTGGGAGGGAATGGGGATTTTGCAGTATCCTTCCCCAGGAGTGGGAGAGGAATGGGGATTTTGCAGTATCCTTCCCCAGGAGTGGGAAGAGAATGGGGATTTTGCAGTATCCTTACCTTGGAGTGGGGAGGGAATGGGGATTTTGCAGTATCCTTCCCCTGGAGTGGGGAGGGAATGGGGATTTTGCAGTATCCTTCCCCAGGAGTGGAGTGGGAATGGGGATTTTGCAGTATCCTTCCCCAGGAGTGGGAGAGGGAATGGGATTTTGCAGTATCCTTCCCCCAGGAGTGGGGAGGGAATGGGGATTTTGCAGTATCCTTCCCCTAGGAGTGGGGAGGGAATGGGGATTTTGCAGTATCCTTCCCCAGGAGTGGGGAGGGAATGGGGATTTTGCAGTATCCTTCCCCCAGGAGTGGGAAGAGGATGGGGATTTTGCAGTATCCTTCCCCTGGAGTGGGGAGGGAATGGGGATTTTGCAGTATCCTTCCCCTGCCTCGCCCTCCAACCCACCGGTAGTAAAAAATATATACGTGAATTTGTTTGTTTATTTATTTGTTTATTTGGATTTATATGCTGCCCTTCTCCCAAAGGACTCAGGGCGGCGTACATTAAAAAAAATATTACAAAAGTTAAAAAAGGAAATTAAATAAAGTATCCAAAAACCAACCCAATTAATATTAACAATAAAAATTAGGTTAAAATTAACAATTAAATTAAATCATTTATTTCATTCTGTTCAGGCCAGGCCGGCTTGCTAGAAAACCCAACTTTTTAGGGAATTTCACCACTGGGCGGGTTGCTGACCCCTTTTCTAATCCAACCCGCCTGCTTGAGCAGAAGACAAGGCAAATGGCTTTCTGGTCTCTTCTTAAAGGCCTCCAGTAATGGAGAACTCGCAATGTCTGGTGGTAGTCAGTTCCACCGGTTAATTGTTCCCACTGCCAGGAAATTTCTCCTCCTTCCTAGGACGGTTTTCTCCTTGATTATTTCCCATTCATTGTTTCTTATCCTGCTTTCTGGAGCCTTGGAAAATAGGTTGGACTTCTTTGCGGGAGCGGGAGGCTAAAGCAAAAGAAGAAAAAGTACGCGGCGCTAGGAGGGGAGTCTTTGGTGGGGGAACTGAACTTCCGGTCCGCTCCAGAATTGAACAGGGGGCTTCTGGTTAGGACCTTAGTGGCTTTTTGAGTGTTTAAGGTTGCCAACATTGGTCTAGTGTGATGAAAGTAAGATTTAGGGGAGGCATGAGAGCAGTGTCCCCGTATCACAGGGGCTACCCCAAAGAAGAGGGAGCCAAGCTATTCTCCCAAACCCCTGAAGGCAGGACAAGAAGCCACGGATGGAAACTGATCAAGGAGAGAAGCCACCTGGAACCGAGGAGACATTTTCGGAGAGAACAATGTAATCATTGGAACAGCTTGCCACCTGAAGCCGTGGCTTTCTCCATCACTGAAGGTTTGGAAGGAGGACAGCCATTCGTCCAGAAGGATCTTCTTCCTGAGCAAGGGGTTGGACTAGAAGACCTCCAAGGTCCCTTCCACCTCTTATTATTCGGAAGGCTTACTGAATTGTGCGGACACCAAACTGCACGAAAAGGCCAAACGAAGGCCAGAAAAGAGAAGCGGCATTCTGGGAGTTGAAGTCAAACCCATCTTTCACGATGCTAAGGTTGGAGGACAGAATTGCCATGGAAAGCCAGGTTTAAACTGGGGGGTCGGCGTCCCTCCTTCCATTGATCTCTTTCCTTCTTAGACTCGGTGGAATATACTCCAAGGTTGGAGGACAATGCTGTCATTTCTAGAAGGTTCTCTATGGTAACCGGAATCCCCACTAGCCAATCGGGGTTGACAGAAGGCTTCAACCTGGCTATGGCATCATCAAGAATCTTGGTGGGATCCAATCCAGGTGATTCCGGTCAAGCCTTCAGGTCTTGCAGGTGGCAACCGGTTATCCCTCTGATAGTGTCAAAGGGAAGGCCTCCTTTGTGGGTGCTCCTATCCTAGGCCCAATAGGGTGAAGAGAAGTAGATCCCGACAGTGGATCCCCACCGCCACCCGATCGTCTCTGAACCAAACACAAGTTCCTCTGCCAGATCTTTGAGGAGAGGAACCCGCCGCGGGGGGAATGGTGTGCCCTTTCTATAGACATTTCTTGAGATTTCCCGTCTAGGATCCAACAAGACGTCGTCCACTCAACCGCCCCCGGTGGCGGGCCCTTCTGCCCCACCTCTGAAGTCTTCCCAAGAGCCGAAATCGAATCGGCCGACTCCTGGAAGGAGAGCGCCCTCCCCGGGGAAGGAGCTTTCCGCCATGGTGGAACACTCGACTTCCACGCCGTACGTCTCGGTGATGGACCAGTATGGCTACCAAATCGGCAAAGCCATCGGGCACGGCTCCTACGGGACCGTCTACGAAGCTTACTTCTCCAAGCAGAAGTCCATGGTGGCCATTAAGATCATCTCCAAGAAGAAGGCCTCGGAGGATTATCTCACGAAATTCTTACCCCGGGAAATACAGGTCATTCTCGGCATGGGTGTGGGTCGGAGGTGGGTTCCTTCCGGTACGGTACGGTACGACAGAAGAGGTAGTAAAAATCTGGCGTGCCGGACAGGACCGGTAGTATTGATGGCCTGGCCACGCCCCGAACCTGTTCTCCTGTAAGAAGCTTCGCCAGAAGCTTTTTTTTTTTTTTTTAAAGTGTATTTCCCTGTCGGTTCAGGTAAGGGGAAAAAATCCACGCTAAGGCTTATTTTGAGGATAGGTCTTGTTTTCAGGTATCGTTATTTAGTTTTTAAAGATATTTGACTTTTCCCGCAGTGGAAGAACGGGGCACGTAAGGGGAGATGGGTCAGGGCGTGATTCGAAACCCCACCCACCCCCGTGCCGTCTCTCCTTTTCCAGGTGATGAAGAGCCTCCGCCATAAATACGTCATCAGTTTCTACCAGGCCATCGAGACCACCTCCCGCCATTACATCATCATGGAGTTGGCACCAAGCGGCGATGTCTTAGAATGGATCCAGAAGTCCGGGGCCTGTTCGGAAGCGCTGGCTGGCAAGTGGTTCTCCCAGCTGACCCTGGGCATCGCCTACCTGCACGGCAAGGCCATCGTGCATCGGTGAGAGGGATTGGGGGAGGGAGGGGGAGATAAATGCTTCCTTCGGGTTTCTAAACTGGCCAGCTTTCGAACTGAGGGCCGGAATCGGGATCTCGACCGATACATGTTGTTCGGGAGGGGAGTGAAAGTTCTACTTTGAGCTCAGGAATCAAACCCCAAACTGCCTCTCTTTCATTTCCATAGTTGGCAATCTTTCCCAACCTTGGGAAGTTTGTGGGTGAAACTTCCCTCTTTCTTTCTTTCCTTCCTTCCTTCCTTCCTTCCTTCCTTCCTTCCTTCCTTCCTTCCTTCCCTCCCTCCCTGTTTTCTTTCCACCTTTCTGCCTTCCTGCCCTTCCTTCCGTCTTTCGGACTTCCTCACTACCACTGCCCCTCACTCCATTGTTCCTCCTCCCTCTCTCCATCTCACCATCCCTTCTTCCCTACCTTCCTTTCTTCCTTCCTTCCACCCACCATCCCTCGCTCTCTTTCTTACTTACTTCCCTCCCTCCCTTCCACTCTCCCTTCTTTCCTTTCTGTATGCTCTCTTACTTCCTCCCTTTCTTTCCTTCCTTCCGTTTTCCTCCCTACCGCTGTCCCTCCCTCTTTTCCTTGTTCCTCCCTCCCATCCCTTCTTTCCTCCTTCCCTCCCTTTCTTCCTTCCGTCCACCCTCCCTCCTTCTTCCTTCATCTTTTCTTACTTCCCTCCCTCCCTCCCTTCCTTCCACCCCCCCCTTCTTTCCTTTCTTTTCTATCTTCCTCCCTCCCTCCCTTTCCTTCCTTCCGTCTTCCTCCCTACCACCATCCCTCCCTTCTTCCCTTGTTCCTCCCTCCCATCCCTTCTTTCCTCCTTTTCTCCTTCCCTCTCCTTTCTTCCTTCTCCCTTTCCTTCCCTCCATTTCCTTTTCTATCTTCCTTCCTTCCTTTCTTTCTGTCCTCCTGTCTTCCTCCCTACCACTGTACCTCGCTCTCCCTTGTTCCTCCCTCCTTCCCTGACACCATCCGTTCTTTCCTTCCTCTTTTCTTTCTTCTCCTTCCTCCATCCCTTCTTTCCTTTCTCTTTTCTATCTTCCTTCCTTCCCTCCCTCCCTTTTTTCCTTCTATCCATCCTCCCTCCCACCATCCATTCTTTCCTTCCTCTTTTATAGCGTTTTCCCCCTCCTTCTTTCCTCTCCTTTCTCCTTCCCTCTCTCCCCGAGTTCTTTAGAAATGGAGGGCTACCTTTATTGGAAAATGGGTGATACAAGGTAGTCCCTGACTTACAACAATCCATTTAATGACCATTCAAAGTTACATCGGCATTGGAAAAAGCAATTTATGACCATTTTTCACACTTACGACTGTTGCAGCCTCTCCATGGCCACGTGGTCAAAATTCAAACACTTCTCAACTGACTCGTATTTATGATGGTTGAGTGTCTCTTTTTGCAACCTTCTGACCAGCAAAGTCAATGGGGAATCCGGATTCATTTAACAACCGTGTGATTGACTTAACTGCCGTGATTCACTTAACAACTGGGGCAAGAAATGTCGTAAAACGGGGCAAAGCTCACTTCACAACTGTCTCCCTTAGCCACAGAAATGCGGTCATAAGTGGAGGACTACCTATACATCGCGCAACTCTGCCCACCTTCAGAAAAATGCAGGCCGTCCTCGACTTACGACTACGATGGAGCCCCAGATTTCTGTTTGCTAAGGGAAGACGGTTGTTAAGTGAATGTTTTGCCCCCTTTTACATCCTTTCCGCCATGGTTTTTAAGTGAATCCCTGAAGTTTTTAAACTTGGTCACATGGTTGTTAAGCGAATCCGGATCCCCCCCCCAACCTGGTTAGAAGGTCACAAAAATGTCCACGCCACCCCCGGGACACGGGGACCGTCACAAATACAGGATTAATCGCCAAGTGTCCGAATTCGGATGACGTGACCACGAGGATGCGGACACGGTGGTAAGTGTGAACAACCGTCATCAAAAGTCCCTTTTTTTCAGTGCCATCGTAACTTCCAAAGGTCCCCGTCATAAGTCGAGGACTGCGCGCGGCAGGATTGGGATGGCCGTGTCCTGACCTAGGCTTCCCCAACAGCACGAAGCTGAGTCCTCATCCCGCTAAACCCCTTTAGATAGTTCACAATTACCGACCTTGATGAGGCTTGGAGAGTTGCCCAGGCCGATCTCTTTCAGACGCCGCAATACTTGGCAAGAATGCAGGAATGAACTAATGGCCTCCTGCAAACTCCACTCCCCTGGCGCTCCTCTTTTATTCCCTCTGGGAGAAACCATTCACCATCCACTAGTGGTGGGTTAGCTAACAGTTCGGCCCGGTTCAGCCAAACCAATAGTGGTTTGGTGACCTGGATGTTTGGAACTGACAGCGACCCAGGCCTTCCACGCCCCCGAGCCGGGCCGAACTGGTGGCGCCATCTTGTTTTTGGCTTCTGCGCATGCGCAGAACATTTTTTATTGAAGTGCACATGCGCGCTGGGTCATGAGTAGTGTCTGCCGGAACTCATCCCTGCCATTCATCTGTGGCCTTACTCCCAAGTTGACCCTTGTTCCTTTAGCTGTTCCCTTCGTCTGGCAACTTCTGCGCATGCAGGGAACAGGCTCCAGCTGTTCTTCTGCCTCACTGATGTCCGACTCCGAAGGCAGCTGATAACTGTCAGGACGGCCCTGGCCCCCTCTCTGCCTCCGACACAGAGCCCTCCTCAGAGCCTTCCCCAGACTCCAGGACTGGCCCAGGTTCCTTCTCCAACCCGCTCATTGTCCGAATCTGCGGCCAGCTCCACTGGTCGCTGGCGGGCCACGCCAGGTTAGTTGTGTGGGTGGCCTTGGCTTCACTTCTCCTTTCTCGGCCCCGCAGGGATTTGAAGCTGGAGAACTTGTTGTTGGACAAGCGGGAGAACATCAAGATCTCGGATTTCGGCTTCTCCAAGATGGTGGCCCCCCAGACGCAGCCCCCGCCCACCCCGTCATACCGCATGATGAGCTGTTTCTCCCACCTCAGCCAGACCTACTGCGGCAGCTTCGCCTACGCCTGCCCGGAGATCCTGCTGGGCCTTCCCTACAACCCCTTCCTCTCCGACACCTGGAGCATGGGGGTCATCCTTTACACCTTGGTGGTGGCCCACCTGCCCTTCGACGACACCAACCTCAAGAAGCTGCTGCGGGAGACCCAGAAGGAGGTCAACTTCCCCAGCCACGTCCAGATCAACGACGAGATTAAGGTGAGGGGGGGAAGCCCTAACCCTCTGGGCCTTGCTGGATGGGGATGATGGGGCCTACAGTACCGACCAAATTGGGGGTTTCTCCAGCTTCGCAGGCTGCGGATGTGTGGAGTTCCATCCCTTCCTCCCTCTTCCTTCCTTTCTCCCTCTCTTCCATTCTCTTTCCCCTTTCCTTCCTTCCCTCCCTCCTCCCTCCCCGTACTGCCTTCTCTCCTACTACTCTTTCATTCCTTTCTCTTCCTTCTTTCTTTCTTCCATCTCTCCTTCCTGTCCCTCCTTCCTTCTTCTTCCTTCCCTCCCTCATTCTCCTTCTCTCCCACTTCTCCTTTGTTCCTCCCTTTCTCCCTCCTCCCTCTTTCCGTTTCCTGCCATTCCTGCTCTCACTCCCCTTCCACTATTCCTTAATTCCAAAATCCTTCCTTTCTTCCTCCCTCTTTTCATCTTTCTTCTCTCCTCCCTCCCTTCCCTTGTCATTCTCATTTCTTCTCCCACTTCCCTCTCTCCCTCACTGTCTCTTCCACTTCCTTTGTTCCTTCCTCCCCCTTCCTCTTCTTCCCCTTTCCTTCCTTCCCTCCCTCCTCACTCACTCCCTTCCTTCTCTCCCACTACTCCTTCTTTTCTTCCTCCCTCCCTCCTTCGTTCATCCCACCCTCTTCTCCATTCCTTCCGTCCCTCCTCCCTTATTCTCATTTCCTTCCCTCCCCTCCCTCCTTTTCTATCCTCTTTCTCCTTCCTTTCTTCCTTCCTTATCCTTCCTTCCCCTTCCCTCCCCTTCTTTCCTTCTCTCCTCCATCTCCTTCTCTCCTTCCTCCCTCCCTTTCCTTCCTTCCCTCGTCATTGTTCCCCTCACTTTGTCTCTCCCGCTTCCTTTGTTCCTTCCTCCCTTCCTCTTCCTCCCCCTTTTTCCCTTTCCTTCCTTCCCTCCCTTCTCACTCACTCCTCTTCCTTCTCTCCCACTACTCCTTCATTCCTTTCTTCCTCCCTCCTTCGTTCATCCCTCCCTCTTCTCCCTTCCTTCCATTCCTCGTCCCTTATTCTCCTTCCTTTCCTTCCTTCTCTCCTTTTCTCTTCCTTCTTTCTCCTTCCTTCCCTCTATTTCTTCCCTCCCTCCCTTCTTTCCTTCCTTCTCATTCCTATCTACTTCCTTTCTTCTCCTCATTCCTTCCTTCCCTTCCCTTCCCTTTCTGTTTTTTTTAGCATCTCTCCACTCGTCCATCCATCCCCATCGCCTTCCATCCCTCACAGCTGTCTTTCTCCTCAGTCCCCTCTCTCTTTCATTCATCCCATGCTTCTTTTGCTTCCAGAAGCCTTCTTTTAACTTTGGCAGATTTGGGTGGGGTGGGGGAGTTCTAAGCCACTTAGAAAATCGACTGTCTAGCAGGGCTGAGTCTTGCTCTCTTCCCAGGCAGAGTAGTAGGGGGCAGGGGGAGGTTGTCTAGACATCATTAGAACCTTTGGAAGAAGAGATTGGACTGCCATCTGTCAGAAATGGTGTAGGGTCCCCTCCTTGGGTGGGGTGTAGGTGTTGGACTAGATGCTCTACAAGGTCCCTTCCAACTCTTGTTATTCTGTTATTAACTCGCCACGGCCAACTCGCCGCTGGACAACAAGAGTTACACAAATATGAAGAAAGGGTGGAATAGCATCGTGAAAGAAAGATGGCCAAAAGAGAGCCAAAAACGAAAATGCAAATGACAAAAATTAAAATATTTTTATTATTGCTATTCTAAATATATAAAAACGTCTGTGTGTATGTTCCAGCATAACTCTGGAACGCCTGGGGCAATCTCAACCAAACTTGGTACACAGATGGCTTGCCCTCTGGAAATAAATATTGTGGGGGTAAGGCAGCCCTAAAACCCCTCGGGGGATGTGTGTTAAGATACAGCCTGTTGTGCCTTAAAACGGCTCCTACTGTACTGCTGTAAAATGGCTTCTACTGTGCAGTGCAGTGGAGTTGCCATGGCAACGGTTTCACAATACTCCGCAAGGGGGAAAATCCAACATTAGGAATGACATTCGGTCCGGATATTTCCCCCCTATAAATAAATAAATAAATACCCGAGCCACACCGGTTTATCGGCTAGTTTCAAATCAATATAAATCCATCTCCTTCCAGGATTTGATCCGTCGCATCCTGCGCCCGGCCTCGAAACGGCTGAACATCTTGGAGATCCTGAAGGTCTCGTGGGTGCTGAAGTTCTTGGCGGAGAAGCCCACCTCCGAATTGAAGGCCCTGGAAGCCATCTGCGGACCCCGCACGCCGGAGGCGGGAAAAAGCACCCTCACGCCCAACACCAAATCGAAGTCCCTCACTTTTGTGCCGGATAAAAAAAAAGCCGCCAGCCGGACTCGGAGCACGGGGCAGATAAAGCCGTCTAAAAACGTGGAAAAAAGCAGCTGAGTAGTCTATTAAAAACAAAAAACAAAAAAACGAGGGACCTTACCATTTTGCGTCTGGCCGTTGCGCTGAGCTGCTGGATTTCTAACTGCGGGGACATGGCCATTTATGTCCTGAGGAAGGCAAGGGTGGGGGCTTTTCAAAAGGGAGAGGGGGGGGGAAGAATGGACCTGTATTCGTCCCTATAGAGGGGGGGGGTCTCTTTGGGAATTCGTCTGTTTGCTACAGGTAGCCTTCGACTTTACGGCGTTTTATTTAGTGACCGTTTGAAGCGGCACCGGCACCGAGAGAAGCGACGCAGGGCCACGTTTCACCCTTACGACCTTTCTGGCATCCCCAAGGGTCGTGTGATAAAAATTCAGATGCTTGGCAACTGACTGGTGCAGGATCCTGGACAGAGCTGATATTCAGCTGGTTTGTACTGGTTTGCAGAAATTGCGGGCGGAAATTACGGTAGACCTGCCCCCGGCTCTATGCCGTCGTATTTAGGCTGGGCGCATGGGTGGAAGGAGAGCGCGCGAGCAAAGCGCATGTGGGGAAGGCCGGGTACATGCGCGGAATGTGGTGCGCGCGCCTTCAAAGCAGGCCCGCGCGGGGCGAAGCGGTAGTAAAAAAATGTGAAACCCGCTGCTGATCCCAGAGTCACAGGATTTCCCCTTCGTGACCCTCTGACAAGGAAACTTAGCAACTGACTCATGTTTACGACGGCTGCAGTGTCCTGGAGTCATTTGATTCCCCCCTTTGCGACCGGACGAGCAAACATAGCAGCCGACTCATGTTTATGACAGCTGCAATGTCCTGGAGTCATGTGATCCCATAGTGTGACCTTCTGACATGCAAACGGAGCAACTGATTCATGTTTATGACGGCTGCGGGGTCCTGGAGTCATGCCATCCCCTTTTGCGACCTTCTGACAAAGCCAAGTGGGTGGGGAAAGTCACGTTTCCCTTAACAACCGTGTTCCTAACTTAACAACTGTGGTGATCCACTTAACAACGGGGGCAAGAAAGGTTGCAAGAAGGGGCAAAACTCACTTCGCAGAATGCCTCTCTTAGCCACAGAAATTTGAGGCTCTGTGAACTTCAACTCCCAGGATTCCCCAATCAGCTTGGAATTCTGGGAATTGAAGTCTAGCGCTGGGGATGTCAGCTAGTTTGGGTAATGAAATGTCTGGAACATAACAACCAAGCTTAGAGGGCACCAAGTCTACCTCTCTTAAGCATGGAATCCTGGGAGTTGAAGTTCACAAAAGCATGGAATCCTGGGAGTTGAAGTTCACAAAAGCATGGAATCCTGGGAGTTGAAGTTCACAAAAGCATGGAATCCTGGGAGTTGAAGTTCACAAAAGCATGGAATCCTGGGAGTTGAAGTTCACAAAAGCATGGAATCCTGGGAGTTGAAGTCTATGCATCTTAAAGGGGCCAAGGCTGAAAAACCCTGGGATAAATGCTTCATCAATTGAAGTCCACAGATCTTAAGATCTGGAATCCTGGGAGAAGCACAGAAGCATGGGATTCTGGGAGTTGAAGCTCACCTGTCTTAAGCAGGTAGAACCCTGGGAGTTGAAGTTCACAGAAGCATGGAATTCTGGGAATTGAAGTTCACCTCTTAAACCTAGAATCCTGGGAGGTGAAATCCACATAAAACATGGAATCTTAAACTTAAGACTCCTGGGAGGTAAAATCCACATAAAACACAGAATTCCGGGAATTGAAGTTCACCTCTTAAACTTAAGACTTCTGGGAGGTGAAATCTACATAAAGCATGGAATTCTGGGAGTTGAAGTTCATTGTCTTAAGCAGGTAGAACCCTGGGAGTTGAAGTTCACAGAAGCATTGAATTCTGGGAGTTGAAGCTCACCTCTTAAACATAGACTCCTGGGAGGTGATATCCACATAAAACATGGAATTCTGGGAGTTTAAGGTCACCTGCCTTAAGCCGGTAGAACTCTGGGAGTTGAAGTTCACAGAAGCATGGAATTCTGGGGGTTGAAGTTCCCCTGTCTTAAGCAGAGAAATCTGAAATTCACAGAAGCATGGAATTCTGGGAGTTGAAGCTCACCTGCCTTAAGCAGATAGAACCCTGGGAGTTGACGTTCACAGAAGCATGGAATTCTGGGAGTTGAAGTTCACCTCTTAGACTCCTGAGAGTTCACAGAAGCATGGAATTCTGGGAGTTGAGGTCCATGCCTCTTAAAGCGGTAAAGACTGAAAAACCCTGGGATAAATGCTTCATCAATTGAAGTCCACATATCTTAAGACCTGGAATCCTGGGAGGTGAAATCCACATAAAGCATGGAATTCTGGGAGTTGGAAGTTCACATAAGCATGGAATTCTGGGAGTTGAAGTCCAGGCATCTTAAAGTGACCGAGGTTGAAAAACACACCCAACATAATTGGTTCAAGATGGCAAAATGTGATAAAAGATTCATTCGGTTAAAAAAATCAGGAGTTGTTTTTCTGATTTTTGATTACCAGAACTTTTTTTTTTAAAAAACCTCGGGCATTTTAAGAGGTATGAAGTTCGACTCCCAGAAGTCCCCAGTCAGCCATGTTGGCTGGGGACTTCTGGGAGTTGAAGTCCATACCTCTTAAAATGGCCCAAGTTATAAAAACATCAGTTTGGGGTGTAAATTCCAGCAAGAAGAGGAATTTTTTTTTTGGGGGGGGGGGATGGAGAAAAACACATCACTCAGTTCAGACAACACATTTCAGGGCACTTTATTCACCGGGCACAGAAAGCAACATCGCAACAAGCCACCGCAGGAGTACACGCGTGTCAGTGGGGAAGGGGCACGTTTCCCCCCACCACCACCATCCCAGCTCCTGCCCACAAGTCGATTAAAAAAAAAAAAAAAGACAGACAGACCGAGCAGAAAAACAGAAAAAGAGAAAAAACACCGGGCGCACGTCGAAGCAAACTGTTAACCAACGACCCCCCCCCCAAAAAAAAACCCATGTCAACAAGATACACGCTACCGATAAAACCAGGACAAAACAGTACCTCCAGTCCAAACGAAACCACATTTTTTTTCGTCCCTTATTCCCCGATGCCCCACTCCCCTCGCCCGCCCGCACGCCCGCCCTCCTTCCATCCATCCATCCAGCCTTCCAAGGCGGAACGCCGGCTCGTTCCCCCCCCCCCGAAAAAAACCACCCACCCACCCCAAAATTCCTTTGCAACACGCGGGAGGAGGAGAACCCTAGACTGCATACTTTGCACCGCCGGAGGGTGTATTGATATGTTTGGCAACAGACAAAGCGGACACCCACTTCTCCACCCTCCCAAAAGTAGAGAGGGACCGACAGTCAACGCCCCAAAATCGGACAAATAGTCGGACAGCGAACGACAAGAACAGAGGGTCAAAAACTCGCAGGTTTTTCCCCAAAAACTTCATTTTTTCGGGCTGTGTTTGCGTGTGTCACGCCATCCGCTCCTTCCGAGCCCCACAAAAATCCTGTATTTTTTTTTTGGGGGGGGGGAACTGAAAAAAGAAAGAAAGTTAATCTCTAGATGATTTCAAGATTCAGTCTTCTTCTGGGGGGGGGGATCGGGGAGGGAGGTCTTTTAAGCCACGACACCCCCTCCCTCCCGGAAACGGGCTCCTTTTCTATATTGTAGATATAGATATATAGATATATAGATATATTTATATAAATCTGTCTATAAAACTCTTTACATTCGGCACGTAAGGTCATTTTTAGGCAGGGTGTGGGTGTGACGTCCGGCCCTCCCCTTTTTTTTTCCCGTCCTCCCCCTCCCCACCGCCGCCCCTCCCCGTAACTTTCCTGGCCGTGGAAACTGGAGGGGAGAAAATTGGTCCTCCTCTCCGTTCTCTGCCTATTTCTTCGAAGAAAAAACGAGAGAGGCGAGGAAGGGGAGGGATTTCCCACAATGCATCACGACACCCAGGCGGCAAGCTGTTTCATTTCCTCGTCTTCCTCGTCCACGGAGGCCGATGGCACCTTGGGAGCTGCGGAGGGAGGAAAAAGCAGGATTTGAACTCGGGACGTCTCTGAAAGAGGCCCGCCCACCTCGGTGTTCAAGTTCTACTGGGCCTGGACTAGCGTCCCATTATCCACAGCTGGCAGCCGGGGAGGGGCAATTGTACAAGTGCCTCCCCCCACCTCCCTGGCTTACCACGGTTCGTTTCGTGACGGTTTGGGCGCTGGAAAAGGGGACTTTCCAACTGTGTTTCACACTTACGACCTTCGTGGCGTGCTCGCGCGATCAAAATTCGGGCGCTTGGCCATTGACTTTTATTTATGACGGTCACAGTGTCCCGGGGTCACATGACTCATCCCTTTTGGGCGACTTTCTGGCAAGCAAAGTCAGCACGGGGATGCTAAATTCACTTAACAATGCTGTTGTACTAACTTAATGACGGCAGGGATTCGCTTCACAACGGTGGCGGGAAAGGTCGCAAAACGGGGCAAAACTCATTTGACAAATGTCTCCCTTCACGGATGACAGAGAGGTTGGGCTCAATTGCGGTCGTAAGTTGAGGACCACCTATTCTCTGAACCACCTATTGTCTGAAACGGTATAGGGTTTCCTGCCTAGGCAGGGGGTTGGACTAGAACGACCTCCAAGGTCCCTTCCAACTCTACTATTGTATTGTATTGTATTCTGTCCGCCACAACTAGAAGGGTCAGGATGAAGGGAGGGAGGGTCTTTCGGGACAGGATCCAGGAGGTCTTCGACTTAACAGCCATTCATTTAGTGACTGACGTTACAGCTCATGGATCAGTCCTCATACTTATGACCGGTCCTCACTTAACGAATGTCTGATTCGCTTAACAATTCCCATGTTTCACTTAACTTAACTGTTTGTGAGTCGATTAACCCCCCCCGCCTTGCGGAGCGACAGAAATGTCAGCCGCTCTTGCGGTCGTACGTCGAGGACTACCTGTGTTAAGCCTCAGGGGCGTGGATGCCTTTGTACCTGGCACGCTGGGGAGGCGAGAAGAGGGGATGTTGGGGAGCTCCGGGCTGGCATCCCCAACATTCAGAAGCTCCTTGTCCAGATCTTCCTGTTCCATCTCTTCCAGTTCAGCCAGCAGCTCGTCCTGGGAAGGCAGAAGGGCGAGATTCGCATCCGGAGCCCCATGCAGGGAAGTGGAGGAAGAGGAGGAGCAGGCAGAGGAGGGGAGGAGAAAGAAGAGGAGGAGAGAAGGAAAAGGAAGAGGAGGAAAAAGAAGAGAGAAGGAATAGGAGGAGAAGGAAGAGGAGGAGGAAAAAGAAGAGAGAAGGAATAGGAAGAGAAGAAGAGAAGGAAGAGGAGGAGAAGGAAGAGGAGGAGGAGAAGAAGAGAAGGAAGCAGAGGAGAAGGAAAAGGAAGAGACGGAGGAGGAGGAAGAGAGAAAGAAAAGGAAGAAGAGTAGAAGAGGAGGAGGAAGAGAGAAGGGGAAGAGGAAAAGAGGACAGAAGGAACAGGAAGAGAAGGAGGAAAAATAAGAGAGAAGGAATAGGAGGAGAAGGAATAGGAGGAGGAGAGAAGGAGGAAGAGGAGAAATAAAAGAGAGGAGGAAGAGAGAAGGAAAAGGAAGAAGAGAAGGAAGAGGAAGAGAGAAGAGAAGGAAAATGAAGAGAAGGAGGAAAAAGAAGAGAGAAGGAAGAGGAAGAGAAGGAAGAGGAGGAGAAGGAATAGGAGGAGAAGAGAAGGAGGCAGAGGAGAAGGAGAAGGAAGAGGAGGAAGAGAGAAGGAAAAGGAAGAAGAATAGAAGGAAGAAGAAGAGAGAAGGGGAAAGAGGAAAAGAGAAGAGAAGGAGGAAAAATAAGAGAGGAGGAATAGGAGGAGAAGGAATAGGAGGAGAAGAGAAGGAGGAAGAGAAATAAAAGAGAGGAGGAAGAGAGAAGGAAAAGGAAGAAGAGAAGGAAGAGGAAGAGAAGAGAAGGAAAATGAAGAGAAGGAGGAAAAAGAAGAGAGAAGGAAGAGGAAGAGAAGGAAGAGGAGGAGAAGAGAAGGAGGCAGAGGAGAAGGAGAAGGAAGAGACAGAGGAGGAGGAAGAAAGAAGGAAAAGGAAGAAGAATAGAAGGAAGAGGAAGAGAGAAGGGGAAAGGGGAAAAGAGGAGAGAAGGAACAGGAAGAGAAGGAGGAAAAATAAGAGAGAAGGAATAGGAGGAGAAGGAATAGGAGGAGGAAGGGAAGAGAAGGAGGAAGAGGAGAAAGAAAAGGGAGGAGGAAGAGAGAAGGAAAAGGAAGAAGAGAAGGAAGAGGAAGAGAGAAGAGAAGGAAAATGAAGAGAAGGAGGAAAAAGAAGAGAGAAGGAAGAGGAAGAGAAGGAAGAGGAGGAGAAGAGAAGGAGGCAGAGGAGAAGGAGAAGGAAGAGACAGAGGAGGAGGAAGAAAGAAGGAAAAGGAAGAAGAATAGAAGGAAGAGGAAGAGAGAAGGGGAAAGGGGAAAAGAGGAGAGAAGGAACAGGAAGAGAAGGAGGAAAAATAAGAGAGAAGGAATAGGAGGAGAAGGAATAGGAGGAGGAAGAGAAGAGAAGGAGGAAGAGGAGAAAGAAAAGGGAGGAGGAAGAGAGAAGGAAAAGGAAGAAGAGAAGGAAGAGGAGGAGGAAGAGAGAAGAGAAGGAAAAGAAAGAGAAGGAGGAAAAAGAAGAGAGAAGGAATAGGAAGAGAAGGAAGAGGAGGAGAAGGAATAGGAGGAGGAGGAGAAGAAGAGGAGGAGGCAGAGAAGGAAAAGGAAGAGACGGAGGAGGAGGAAGAGAGGAAAAGGAAGAAGAGTAGAAGGAAGAGGAGGAGGAAGAGGAAGAGAGAAGGGGAAAGAGGAAAAGAGGAGAGAAGGAACAGGAAGAGAAGGAGGAAAAATAAGAGAGAAGGAATAGGAGGAGAAGGAATAGGAGGAGGAGGAGAAGGAGGAAGAGGAGAAGGAAAAGGGAGGAGGAAGAGAGAAGGAAAAGGAAGAAGAGAAGAAGGAAGAGGAAGAGGGAGAAGAGCAGAGAAGAAAAAGGAAGAGAAGGAGGAAAAAGGAGAGAGAAGGAATAGGAAGAGAAGAAAAGAAGGAAGAGGAGGAAAAGGAATAGGAGGATGAGAAGAGGAAGAGGAAGAGAGAAGGAAAAGGAAGAGGAGGACTGTGGGGTGGGGAATTCTGGGAGTTGGAGTCCACCCATCCCTCCGGAGGCCCCCCCATGGATCTCTCAGCGCTCCTTACTTCATCTACATCGTCCCCGAAGCCGACCGGCTTAGATATGGCATCCGAGATCTGTTGGGCAATGTCCTGCTGTTCGGTGATTTCGGACATCAAGTCGTCCACTTTGTCGATGTCCCTAGAGGGGGGGGGAAGGGGGGAAGAGAAGGAGATAGCGGTGGGGTCATCCTTGGTCATCTCTGAGCTTGGCTGTTTCTGCTTGAAGGCGTTTTTTTAACCTGACTAAGTAGCCTCATCAGTGCAAAGTAGAAGGGAGTGGGGTTTGTGAAGAGGAGGAGGGGGGGGAGAAGGAGGTGGGGGGGAGGGGAGGAGGGGAGGAAGAGGGGGAGGAGGAAGAGAAGGAGTTGGGGGAGGACTGTGGGGTCCTTGGTGGCCTCTGAGCTTGGCGGTTTTCTTGCAGACGTTTCATGACCCAGCTAGGTAACATCATCAGGGCTAGAAGGGAGTGGGGTTTTGGGGAATGATGGAGGAGGAGGAGGAGGAGGAGGAAGTGGGGGGTTCTATGGGATCCTTGGTAGTCTCTGAGCTTGGTGGTTTCCTGGAAGACGTTTCGTGGACGGATTAAGTAACATCATCAGTGCTACAAGGGGAGTGGGGTTTGAAGAAAGGAGGAAGGGAGAAGAAGCGGGAGAGGAGGAAAGGGGAGAAGAGGAGGAGGAGGAGGAAGAGGAGGACGACTGCAGAGTCCTTAGTGCTCTCTGAGCTTGGTGATTTTTTTTGCAGACGTTTCATGGCCTGACTAGGTAACATCATCAGTGCTACAAGGGAGGGGGGTTTGTGAAGCGGAGGGAGGGGGAAGAGGAGGAGAGAAGGAAAAGGAGTGGAGGAGGTGCAGGACTGTGGGGTGGGGAGTTCTGGGAGTTGAAGTCCGCCTGTCTTAAAATGGCCGAGGCTGAAAAAAAACAACAACCTACTGCCCTCAGCTAAAGGCAAAACATGGACCGGACTTTTGAATCCAAGGAGAACCGGGCTACTGCTTCTAATTTATATGGCCTGGGAAACACGCCACTCACATATGCTGGTGCGCCTCTTTCATGGCCCGAGCCGCGTCCGACATGGTCTTGAGCACTTCCGTGTTGGTGGTGGCGTTTTCCAGGGCCTCGCGTTGGAATTCGATGGTGGAGAGGGTCCCGTCGATCTGGGTCAGCTGTTGCTCGTAGCGCTTCTTCCTCTTGAGGGCTTGCAGAGCCGCTGAAAGGAAAGAAAGTATGAAATGCAGCCCCCCTCCATGTTTCTGGTTCTCACGCTCAAGAGAAGCATGGGGGTGGTTATTAGGACCGCCCCCCCAAATACAAGGCAGGACATGTGTGGATTTGCGTTGGTCGTGCCAGGAGGCTTGCAAACGGCAAATCCCACCCACCCGCAGGGAGTCCTCGATTTACAATGGTTCGCTTTGCGACCGTTCCAGGTTACGGCGGCACTGGGGAAAAAAAAAAGTAACGGACATTCCCCAGAGCCTGGCTTACACAACCTCCATTGGCAACCTTCCCGCCCGGCTTCCAACATGCAAAGTCAACGAGAGAAGCTGGATTCACTTAGCGACCGCTGGATTTGCTTAACGACTCCGGCGAGGCCCTTAAGCGTGGCAAAAAAATGGCGGTAAGATTGGGCACGACTCGCTTCACAAGTGTTTGTCCCATGGTGGTCCCCCTGCATGGGCACACGGGAGGTGGCAAGCGGGTGGGAGCAGCTGCAGCTCACCGGCCCCTCGGCCGCCGACTGGCTGACAGTAACGGGCAGGTGGAGGTGAGCTGAAGGCAGGTCTTTCACCCCCAGGCATGCTGGCAGTCTGCAGGGCAGGGGGCTGAGGTGGGAGAACAGTGGGGCAGAAGCTGTTGAGCCCGGAGCAAAAATTCCTCACTGGTTGCGCTTGCAACTGGCTTGCTACTCCTGGCCTCCGCGTCCTTCCTCCTCTTCCTGCTCCTTCTGCTACTTCCTCCTCCTCCTCCTCCTCTTCTTCCTCACTTTCCTCCTCTCCTCTCCCCATCCCTCTCTTTGTCCCTGTCTCTGTCTTTCTCTCTGTCTCTCACTCTCTGTCTTTGTCTCTTTGTCTGTCTCTATCTCTCTCACTCTCACTTTATCTGCCCCTCTCTCTCTCTCTCTCTCTCTGTGTCTTTCTCTGTCTCTCACTCTCTGACATTGTCTCTGTCTGTCTCTCTGACTGTCCCTGTCTCTCTGTCTTTCTCTCTCTCTCTCTCTCTGTCTTTCTGTCTCTCTCACTTTGTCCCTGTCTTTGTCTCTCTTTCTGTCCCTGTCCTTGTCTCTGTCTGCATTCTCTCTCTCTCTCTCTCTGTCTCTCTCTCTTTCTGTCTCTCTCATTCTCTGTCTTTGTCTCTCTCTGTCTTTGTCTCTCTCTCTCTGTCTTTCTCTGTCTCTCACTCTCTGTCTTTGTCTCTCTCTCTCTCATCTGTCTCTGTCTTTGTCTGCCTCTGTCTCTCTCTCTGTCCCCCCTTTCTCTGTCTTTCTGTCTCTCTCTCTCTCTGTCCCTGTCTTTCTGTCTCTCACACTCTCTGTCTTTGTCCCTCTCTGTCTGTCTTTCTTTGTCTCTCTCTCCCTCTTTGTCCATCTCTGTCTTTGTCTCTCTCTGTCCCTGTCTCTCTCTGTCTCTGTCTTTCTCTCTCTTTCTGTCTCTCTCTCTTTCTCCCACTCTCTGTCCCTGTCTCTCTCTCTATCCCTGTCTCTGTCTTTCTGTCTCTCTCACTGTCTTTGTCCGTCTCTCTCTCTGTCCCTGTCTCTCTCTGTCTTTCTGTCTCACTCACTCTCTCTTTGTCCATCTCTGTCTTTGTCTCTCTCTCTGTCCGTCTCTGTCTTTCTCTCTGTCTTTGTCTCTCTCTTTGACTGTCTCTCACTCTGTCTCTGTCTTTCTCTCTTTGTCTGCCTCTGTCTCTCTCTGCCTCTCTCACTCTCTTTTTCTCTCTCTGTCTGCCTGCCTCTCTCTCTCTCTCTCTCTCTCTCTCTCTCTCTCTCTCTTTCTGTCTGTCTTTATCTCTATGTCTTTGTCTCTCTCTCCCTGTCTGTTTCTTTTTGTCTTTCTCTCATTCTCTCTCTTTCTGTGTGTGTGTGTGTGTGTGTGTGTGTGTGTGTGTGTGTGTGTGTTTAAAAGGCTTCCACTTCTTGGAGACCACTATGACAAGAAAGGTCATAAAATGGAACAAAATTCACTTAACAAATATCTCAGAAATAGCCCCAGAAATTTGAGGCTGAATTTTGGTCGTGAGGCCTACCTGTAGTCTTTTTCCGGGATTTCACCACTTAAAGCTCATTTTAAAATGTCTGGACTTCAACTCCCAGAATTCCCCAGTCAGCCTAGTATATAGCCTGCTGGGGAATTCTGGGAGTTGAAGTCCAGACATCTTGAAGCAGCTGAGGTTGAGAAACGGCTACACTCTAGGAATTTAAGATTGTTCCAGTTACTTATCAGCCTGACTTTCTTTGAGGTAAATCCGGACAAGGTCAGCCAGCTTGTATAAAGATAGGCTGAAACAAAGAGATCTAGGATCTTAGGATTTAAACCGATACGGGCGTTGTTTTGAACTTTTTGAACTCTGGCTTTAAATCTGGCCCAGCAAAGGAGACATAAATAATATCAGGAGTCATCCGTTTCATGAAAAGGGGTTTTCTATGCCTCTGATGAAGCCGCTGAACTCAAAGGCAATCGGGTCTTTTTGGGGAATCAAAATCAAGATTTTGGGGGGCCCTGAGATGACGTTACCTAAAAGAGAATATTTGTAGTTCAGAATTGAGCTGTGGGGTCCTTGGTGCCCCCTGAGCTGGGTTGTTTCCTTGCGGACGTTTCATGACCGAACTAGGTAACATCATCAGTGCTAGAAGAGAGTGGGGTTTGCAGAGAGGAGGAGCAGACTGTGTTACGGCCCGCCAGAAGGCAGTGGAGCTGGCAGCAGATTCGGACAGTGAGGAGGTTGGGGAGGAAGATGGGCCAGTCCTGGAGTCTGGGGAAGGCTCGGATGAGGGCTCTGTGTCGGAGGCAGAGATGGGGCCAAGGCCGTCTGACAGTGATCAGCTGCCTTCGGAGTCAGACATCAGTGAGGCAGAAGAACAGCTGGAGCCTGTTCCCAGTGTGCGCATGCGCAGAGTGGCCAGATGAAGGGAGCGGCTAAGGAACAGGGGTTGACGGGAGTAAGGCCACAGGTGGACGGTGAATGACCCCTCCCAGAGGAAATAAAAGAGGGAGCAAAAGGGGAGTGGGCTTTTGCAGGAAATAATTCGTTCGTTCGTTTCAGGAGTGTGAAGATCTGTCCATGAATCTCCGAGACTCTCTGCCAAGTCTTTCTTTGCACAGCACTGCGTTTGGAAAATAGTTCACCGTATTTTCCGGACTATAAGACACTCTGAAGTATAAGGCGTACCTAGCTTTTGGGGGAGGAAAACAAGGGAGACAAAATCTGCCTCTGCCTCCCAGCAATTGGCCTCCTTGCAGCAAACAGCAAACTGCACAGACCACGTACAATGTCTGTGGTGTTACCTTTCAGTCTATACTCGTACAGATGCTGTTAAAATGGATGTGGCTTTCTGGAAGTATACGTTATTCTCTGCTATTGAAAAGAAGATACGATAGCACTGGGCCTCTTCAGATCAAGCGTTTATTTTAAAAAGCTTCTTAATACGATAGTAAAGTTGCAAGGGACCTTGGAGGTCTTCTAGTCCAACCCCCTGCCTAGGCAGGAAACCCTATACCAGTTTCAGACAAATGGCTACCCAACATCTTCTTAAAGACTTCCAGTGTTGGGGCATTCACAACCTCTGGAGGCAACTTCTGTTCCACTGACTCATTGTTCTAACTTCTTCATTTGGTTAAGTTGTCTAGAACGATAATAAAGCTGTCTTTAAAAAAATAAGCCTAATCATTTGAACACTCTATAGGCATTTATAGCTATTGACCTAACTACTTGGAGCAAACAGCCCGTTTCAGTTTAGCCCAGGGGTGTCCAAACTTGGGAACTTTAAGACTTGTGGACTTCAACTCCCAGAATTCCCCAGCCAGCCAAGTTTGGACACCCCTGGTTTAGCCTGATTAGCACAAGAACAAAAAAATCTGCCTCTGCCTCCCAGCAATTTCCCTCCTTGCAGCAAAGAGCAAGTTTCATTTTCAATTTCAGTTTCAGCACCGGCCTCCCGATGTTCAGCTGTTTCAGGCTGCAGGGATTGCCATAGACTCCGCAAGTCCCCTTTTCCCCATTTGCTGCAAGGAGGGAAATTGCTGGGAGGCAGAGGCAGATTTTTTTGTTCTTGTGCTAATCAGGCTAAACTGAAACTTTGCTGTTTGCTGTTTGCTGCAAGGAGTTAGGTCAATAATTATAAATGCCTATAGAATGTTCAAATTATTAGACTTATTTTTTTTAAAGACGGCTTTATTATTGTTCTAGATAGCTTAACAAAATTGCTGGGAGGCAGAGGCAGATATTTTTTTTCTTGTGCTAATCAGGCTGTTCGGTGCAAGGAGATAAGTCAATAACTATAAATGCCTAGAAAGTGTTCAAATGATTAGGCTTATTTTTTTAAAGACTGCTTTATTATTGTTCTAGACAACTTAACCAAACGAAGAAGCTTTTTTTAAAATAAACGCTTGATCTGAAGAGGCCCAGTGCTATCGTATCTTCTTTTTCACCGAATTTTTTTTCCCCCCCGAAAAATTCAGTGCATGGCAGCTTTCCAAGCTAGAGAAGGTCTGTGGTCATAAATATTCCTTTTGAAAGACTTTTTACCAGGCCTTTGACGAATCTGAACGAGAGGAATTCGCAATCGTTTAATAAAAGGGGGGGACCAGGACTCTGCTTCGTGCTTTTTTTGGGGGGGGAAGCCTAGGTCATAACCCCTTTCTTCTCCTACCTCTTTTGTTCTTCGTGCCATGTTTCTTAGCCGACTTCAGCTCCTGCTGGATCTTCTCTTCCAGGAATTCCTGCTTTTTGACCAAGATGGCTTCTGTCTCGTGCAGTTTCTGGATGGCCTCCTGCGGAGTGGGGGCCTTGGCCTTCTTGCCTGGACAACAGGAGAAAGGAGGAGGAGGAGGGGGTGGGTGGGTTTTGTTATAGCGAAGAAATCTGACCAGGGGAGAACCATCTCAGAGGTGATGGCTGCCAAAGTGCTCAAAAATGGTGGTCCTGTCCTCCTTGTTGACTTGGGGGGGGGGTCCCATCATCCTCATTGAGTCGGGGGTCCCATTATCCCCACTGAGATGGGGCTCCCATCATCCCCCTTGAATTTGGGGGCCCCGTCATCCCCCTTGAATTTGGGGTGGGTGTCAATGCCATTGAATTGGGGATCCCTTCATCCCCCATTGAGTTGGGGATTCCCTCATCCTTCACTAAGTGGGGATCCCATCACCCCCGTTGAGTTGGGGGTCCCATCACCCCCGTTGAGTTGGGGGTCCCATCATCCCCATTGGGTTGGGGGTCCAATCAACCCCATTGAGTTGGGGGTCCCATCAACCCCATTGGGTTGGGGGGGTCCCATTATTCCCAACGGATTGGGCATCCCATCAACCCATTGAGTTGGGGGTCCCATCAACCCCATTGAGTTGGGGGTCCCATCAACCCCATTGAGTTGGGGGTCCCATTATCCCCATTGGGTTGAGCGGGTCCCATTATTCCCATCCGATTGGGCATCCCATCAACCCATTGAGTTGGGGGTCCCATTATCTCCATTGGGTTGGGGGTCCCATCCTCCTCCACTGAGTGGGGATCCCATCATCCCCATTGGGTTGTGGGTCCAATCAATCCCATCGAGTTGGGGGTCCCATCATCCCCATTGGGTTGGGGGGGTCCCATTATTATCAGATTACGGGTCCCATCAACCCATTGAGTTGGGGTTCCCATTATCCCTATTGGGTTGGGGTTCCCATCATCCCCATTGAGTTGGGACCCCCACAATCCTCATTGGGTTGTGGATCCCATTATCCCCATTGGGTTGTGGGTCCCATCAACCCCATTGAGTTGGGGGTCCCATCAACCCCATTGAGTTGGGGGTGCCATCAACCCATTGAGTTGGGGGTCCCATTATCCCTATTGGGTTGTGGATCCCATTATTCCCATTGGATTGGGTCTCCCATCAACCCATTGAGTTGGGGGGGGGTCCCATTATCCCCCATTGACTTGTGAGGGGTTCCCATCAACCCCATTAGGTTGGGGGTCCCATTATCCCTATGGAGTTGGGACCTCCATCGTTCCCAATGAGTTGGGAAATCCCATCATCCCCATTGGTTGGGGGGAGTCCCATTATTCCCATCGGTTTGGGGGTTGTCCCATCATCATCCCCATTGGGTTGGGCCTCCCATCCCCTTGATTGCATGCCCCTGCCCCAACCCAATTGCATGCCCATGCCCCAACACAATGCATTAGTGGAATACACCATTTTGGGGGGGCGAGGAGGGGGGGGTTGTATGCCTCGTTAACCTTAAACTTCCCATAAAATTAATTCAGATTAAAAAAAAAAACCTATCAAAAAAGAGAAAAAAAGCAGAATTTGTAAAGGGGGCTATCAGACCTCACATGCAAATCTTCCCCAGCCACCCACCCTTTTCACAGACACCCCCCCTCCCCAAATAATGAGCAGGTCCTTTCCTGTATTGTTGGGGGGCGGGGGGGAAATGCACCGCTTCACACAGCCCTGGGGAGCAGCAGCAAATTAAATCCACCCAGGGTCTCCAAGCCACACCTCTTGTAAACAAGACCCCATTTTTACGGGGGGGGAAAATAACAACCCCCCTATTTTTCTCTCTTTTCCTCTATTCATCCTTTCTTTCCTTCTTCCCCTGCTTCTCTTTTTCTCCCGATCCCTCCCCCCTCTCGCGCCACTTGGTTGTTCCCAAGTCTCGGGATCCCCTATGGGCTTCGGGCGATACCAACTCTCTGTCGGGGGGTGGGGTGGGAAAGTGGAATTAAGGAGCCTCACCTTTCCCAAACAGCTTCCCTAAACCACTCATCTCGCCTGGTGGGAAATTCACTGGGTTTCCTCTTCCGGCTTCACCCACCTACCAGCCTGGCCCCGCCCCCCCGTCACGTGCCACGAGGGTGGCAACAGACTTTAAAGGGCGGCGGCGTTCGCGCAGGCGCCCGTCCACCGCCGGCTCGCGAGCGAAAGCAAAGCGTGGAAGGAGAAGGGGTACGCAGAGAGAGGAAAGCGAAAGCTGACGCGTCGAATTTGCACCCTGGGTCATCGAAAGGGTCACCTCAAAATGTTAAGTGAAGGAATTAATGCATTAAAAGCAAACCGATTGGTTGGAGAGTCTTGAAATACCTCCCCCCCAAAAAACCCTCTATAAGAAGTCTAATCAGAACCGGAAGTAGGGGCGAAACGACACGACGCTTTGTTTCTCTGAGGCCAGCTATTGGCCTGTGATGAAAGCATTGGGAGGGAGGAGGGAGAGAGGAGGATTTGGGAGATCCGATAAATCATGTGCTTTGTGACGTCACCGCCCCGCCCTTCTCTGTCTCTTAAAGGAACCGCAACCCTCCCCCAAAATCTTTTCCAGGCCTTAAAGGGGTTTGCACCCTTTAATCCAATTCATTTGTCTGAAATGCTATAGAGTTGGGGGGTTGGACTAGAAGACCTCCAGGGTCCCTCCCAGCTCTGGTATTCTGTTAGCCGTTTCTTCCCCAGATCCTGCACATAGGTAGTCCTCGACTTGCAACTCTTTGTTTAGTGACCATTTGAGGTCCCAACCGAGCTGACAAAAAGCGATTTATGACCCCGCGGTCATCAATTCAGACGCTTTGACAAACTGACTCGTATTTATGACGGTCGCAGTGTTGGGCGAGGGGGTCATGCGATCCCCTTCAGGGACCTTCCGATAAGCAAAGTGCAATCTGGGGAAGCCAGATTCGCTTAACAACCGGGTGGCTCGTTTAACGACTGCAGTGATTCGCTTAACCACGGCCGCAAGAAAGGTCATCAAATGGGAACAAGCTCACTTCAATGTCTCGTTTAGCAACAGAATTGTCTGACTCAAACATTTCTGGCAAAGTTAGGGATCGATTTCAGCCCGAATTATCAATCAGAAGAGAGCTGGAAGGGACCTCAGAGGTCTTCTAGTCCAACCCCCCCCTGTGCTGAAGCAGGAGACCCCCTCGACCAGTAATGGCTAACCTTTTTGCCGTCGTGTGCTGGGAGCATGTACATGATGTCCCCATGTTTTGCGCATGCGCAGGTCTATTTTTGTGCACATGGACATGCGCGCAAACTTTTTTGCGCGCACCGAACTGGCAGTAATGCCGGGAGCTCCCCATCCCTGTCCTGCATGCTCCCTGCCCCCCACCCATGCATGGCAGGGGACCCCAAAATCAGCTGGCTCCAAAATCCACTCTTTTCTTAAAAACCTCCAGGGAAGTACCCACACATTCTGGTGGCAAGCAGTTCCACTGGCTAATTGTCCTCCCTGCTAGGAAGTTTCTCCTTAGTTCCAGGCTGCTTCTCTCCTTGATGAGTTCCCATCCGTTGCTTCTTGTCCTGCCTTCAGGGGCTTTGGAGAATAGGTTGAGCCTTCCTCTTCTTTGGGGAAGCCCCTCAAATATTGGAAGGAAGCCAACTGGGCTTTCTTTCTGGATTTTTGCTCTGAAGACGTTTCGCTTCTCCTCCAAGAAGCTTCTTCAACTCTAGCTGGCTGGTGGGGAATGGCAGGATTGATAGTCCTTGCAGACAGCTGGTCAATTTGCATGCTTCGGTTGGAACTGAAGAAGCTTCTTGGATGAGAAGCGAAATGTCTTCAAATTAAAACCAGCTGTTCTTCTGTGTTTTGGTCTCCAGGCCAAATCATCTTAGTTGTTCTTCCCCACGCTTTTTCCAAAGTCTCAACATCTTTTTTGTAACGTGGTGACCAAAACTATCTTATGATATGATTCTTGATGAATGTATTTTCCTTTTATGTATACTGAGAGCATGTGCACTAAAGACAAATTCCTTGTGTGTCCAATCACACCTGGCCAATAAAAAAGTCTATTCTGTTCTGATCTATTCTATTCTACATTCTATTCTATTTTCTATTCTCTATTCTGTTCTATTCTATTTTTATTTTATTCTATTCTATCTATCCTACTATTCCTATTCTATCATATCTATTCATTCTATTCTATTCTACTATCCTATTCTTATTCCATTCTATTATTCTTATCTATTATTCCATTGTATTATTTTATTGTACTCTATTATTCCATTCTATTATTTTATTTATTCTATTCTATTCTCCTATTCTATTCCTATTCTATCCTATCCATTCTATTATTTTATTTTATTCTATTCTATTCTCCTATTCTACTATTCTATTCTTCTATTCTATTCTACTATTCTATTCCTATTCTATCCTATCCATTCTATTATTTTATTCTATTCTCCTATTCTATTCCTATTCTATTCTTATTCCATTCTATTATTCTTATCTATTTTCCATTGTATTCTATTATTCTATTGTATTCTATTTTTCCATTCTATTGTTCTACTATTCTATTCTACTATTCTATTCTCCTATTCTATTCTACTATTCTATTCTACTTATTCCTATTCTATTCTATCCTATCCATTCTATTATTTTATTCTATTCTAATCTCCTATTCTATTCTCCTATTCTGCTATTCTATTCCTATTCTATTCTATCCTATCCATTCTATTATTTTATTCTATTCTACTATTCTATTCCTAATCTATTCTTATTCCATTCTATTATTCTTATCTATTATTCCATTGTATTCTAATAAATAATAATAATAAATATTTATTTCTTAGCCGCACCCTCTCCCGAAGGACTCGGGGCGGCGTACAATAAAACATAGGAAATAAATATATAAACAAACATACATATAACAAAAACGTATACCAAGACATATACATATACAAGGAGGAGGTGAGCTAATGAATAAAAAACAATTAAAAACACAATGTTTAAAAACCCCTAAATAATTTAATGCAATTAAAATACCCCAAATAAAAAACCCGTCAGGAGCGATATAGTTGGATCAAAGTTGAGCCAGGCCAGCTACTTGAAATAGGTGGGTCTTGAGCTTTACACGAAAGGAGCGGAGGTCAGAGGTATTCCTAATATCCGGGGGGAGGTCATTCCACAGGGCTGGGCCCGCCACAGAGAAGGCTCTACTCCTAGGCGCCGCCCCCCGGCACTGCCTGGTGGACGGCACCTGGAGGAGACCCTCTCTGTGCGAGCGGATTGGTCGCAGGGATGTATTCTATTTTATTCCATTCTATTCTATTCTATTCTACTATTTTATTCTATTCTGAATGCTATTCTATTCTATTCTATTCCTATTCCATTCTATTATTCTTATCTATTATTCCATTGTATTCCATTCCATTCCACTCCATTGGATTCACCGATTCCAGGTGTGGCCTTATTAAGGCTTTATAAAGTGGTATTAACATGTCACATGATTTTGATTCTATGCCTCACCAAGCGTCCCAATTCCAGTCATGTGACCATGGGAATGGTGGAACACTCAGTATTAAAAATGATCATAAATCACTTTTTCCAGTGTCGTCATAACTTTGAATCGGCCCTGAACAAATGATTGTAAACAGAGGACTATAGCTGGCTGGGGAATTCTGGGAGTTGAAGCCCACACCTCTTCTAGCTGCCAAATTGGTGAAACGATGGTTTATACGAAGCCAAGAACATTCGTAGAGACGGTAAATAAAATAAATAAATATCTGTCTGGAATCCTTTTGCTGCTTTTAATTGTTTTTCGAAGAACAGCAACGCGATTTCCAGGTGACTTTTCCACCAACCAAAACCATCCTTTTAAAGCTGATTAATTGTCGGCAGGCCCTGCGCTAATTGATAAACGGGACGATAGATTTATTTATTTATTTTCCCCGTTTTTATTGGGTTGAAAATCACAAACAGAAACCCTTCGCTGGTCTAATTGCAGGGAATTTTCCCAACGTGGCCCCTTTAAGACTTGTGGACTTCAACTCCCAGAATTCCATGCTAGGCTGGGGAATTCTGGGAGTTGAAGTCCGCATGTCTTAAAGGGGCTGCGTCCATTGTCACCACGGGATGGAAAAAATTATTTTAAGGACTAAACTGGCGGAAGAAGCTCTGTCACTTTCCGCCTCACGCATAGATAATGTCCATAATCCCCAACCAATGTTTTCCACGAGAGAAACAGAAGACGGAGATCCAGGATTAAACTCTGTCGGCAGGAAGCGAGTCGGGAAAGCGTGCAAAAGTCTCTAAGCCTTCATTGAGGCGAGAAAGGGTCATACCTGTTGGAACAGGCACACACACAACTCCTAAAGAGAAAACAACAGGAAAAAGTTAACACTCGCTGTCTCTTAGTGATTGGCCCAGCCTTTCATGCTTAAGGTGGGACTAGAACTCACTATCTCCTGGTGATTGGCCCATAGTCACCCAGCTGACTTTCTTGCCTAAGGTGGGACTAGAACTCACTGTCTCCTGGTGATTGGCCCATAGTCACCCAGCTGCCTTTCTTGCCTAAGGTGGGACTAGAACTCACTGTCTTCTGGTGATTGGCCCATAGTCACCCAGCTGCCTTTCATGCCTAAGGCGGGACTAGAACTCACTGTCTCCTGGTGATTGGCCCATAGTCACCCAGCTGACTTTCTTGCCTAAGGTGGGACTAGAACTCACTGTCTTCTGGTGATTGGCCCAAAGTCACCCAGCTGACTTTCTTGCCTAAGGTGGGACTAGAACTCACTGTCCTGATGATTGGCCCATAGTCCCCCAGCTGCCTTTCATGCTTAAGGCGGGACTAGAACTCACTGTCTCCTGGTGATTGGCCCATAGTCACCCAGCTGCCTTTCATGCCTAAGGCGGGACTAGAACTCACTGTCTCCTGGTGATTGGCCCATAGTCACCCAGCTGCCTTTCTTGCTTAAGGTGGGACTAGAACTCACTGGCTCCTGGTGATTAGCCCATGGTCCCCCAGCTGCATTTCATGCCTAAGGCGGGACTAGAACTCACTGTCTCCTGGTGATTGGCCCAAAGCCACTCAGCCACCTTTCATGCTTAAGGTGGGACTAGAACTCACTGTCTCCTGGTGATTGGCCCAAAGTCATCTAGCTGGCTTTCATGCCTAAAGCGGGATTAGAACTCACTGTCTCCTGGTGATTGGCCCAAAGTCACTCAGCCGCCTTTCATGCTTAAGGTGGAGGAGGAGCCAAAGTCGCGACGACACGACATGCGATCTCAATGCGCTGAGATCGCAGTCGATACTTTTGCCACTGGGTGGTCCAAACGGACCTAAACCGTCCCGCAGAGACGGTGAACAGGAAGAATACGTCTTGCTGAGCTCAGGGACATCGCAAAGTCCCTGACTGATCCAAGAGAAGTTATTCAAGACGGCGACAAAAAATCCAGCCATTTGGCTGATGAAGTTGGGGCGGCTCCAAAGTCGACTCAACCAGTCGACTTTCATGCCTAAGAGGGGACTAGAACTCTCCAGTCTTATTTACCCAGTTAGAGAGATCGGTTTGCTTGGCCGAAGAAGAACCTAGTTTGATTTAGTGTGATGTGTGAACAGGGACAGACGACTCTAATTTTATTTTCCCTCTTTCACACGCCGATCTAGAGTCATTAAACCCAGGGGCGCTCTGAGAGTGGAAGGTTCTAGAATCCCATTCATGCACTATCTTTTCAGGATACCTAGAGTGCCGACATCACGGATATTTCGGCTTTCGTCATCAAAAAAGAGCATTTTATGAAACGGGATGCCGCTCTGTTGATGCAACCTGGAGGGGACACAAAGAGAACATCAAAGGGTGAATCATAGAGCTGGAAGGGACTCCCGAGGTCCTCTAGTCTGATCCCACCCCCTGCTCAAGGCAGGCGACCTTACACAAACCTGGTTAAACGGTTGTCCAGCCTATTAAAAATCCCCTCAACCGCCATCCCACTCTCCAGCTAAGCTTTCCAATTCTTTGGAGAGATATTTCGCAAGCTGGTGCAATTTTAAGATGGGTGGACTTCAACTCCCATCTTCCCCAGCCAGCAACACTTACATAAATAGTTGTAAGACGAGGACTATTTCATAGGGCAGGCCCTGCAAGGGATCTAGAGCCCTGACCACCTCGTCAGGATCTGGTGGAATGCCATAAACCCATGGAGATCTCTGGTGCCATAAATAAGGTAGCCATGCCATGCTGGAATAACCAACATTTTGCCTTGTTCCCACAATGAGAGTATATCTGCTGAACAAAACCCCATATCGGCAACAAGAAGGGCAGCTGGCCATTAAACAAACACAGTGCCAACTCCATTCAGTTGCCCCGACCTCACCTCGCAAGAGATTATGTTTAAAAGAAATTGATAATTATATTACTTAAAAAGACTGTTGAGAAGCTCAAATGAGGTGAAGATAGATTTTGGATTTGACACCGGTCTGCCCCCCACTTCCCCTTCGACCGCCCCAAATCCAGGGGGATAAACGAAGACCACAAAGTTCGTGTTTTTTGTTTTTTGTTTACCTTTGGAAATGGGTGATTTTATTCCCAGGGTAGATTTCGGTGTAGCGAAAATAGCGATTTAAGCCGAAAAGATCTAAGAGTTGTCTGGCTCCTTGAATCTCGCCTGTCCTGCGAGGAGAAAGATCCGACGCTTGAGATCCCGCAATAGGGACCAATTTTTTTTACCCTGAATGGAGTGCGTTCGCACAACATGCTTAACTCGGTTTGCTAAAGGAAATCTGTTTTTTTAAATCCCCACCCGGCACAGATCCGTGCTGTCAGCAAACAAACTAGGATTATCGGAAGGTTGTAAGTGTGAAAAACTTATTTCACGGCTGTTGTCATTTCGAACGAACTAAACGAACCGTTGCAAGTCAAGGACTACCTACCTACAGTTAATTGACTACAAGCAAGGCCCCAATTTACCGAGAGGCAGCTGCCATGGCGATCCCTTCGCTCTCCAACTGGTGCAGCACTTCTGGAACTTCTGGGTAGAGCTGGACCGGCCTTTGATTGCGGTCTCGCACGGAGCCATCGCTGGGAAGAATTCAGACAAAAATTGAACTTAGCTTGTTTCCTACCCAAGACCGGAATACTACAGATATTTTTGACTTGACTTATGATCATAATTGGGATGGTAATTTCCACCCCAGAATTGCCTAGCCAGCATGGGTGGACTTCAACTCCCAGAATTCTCCAAGTCAGCACCAATGGACTTCAACTCCCAGAATTCCACAGCCAGTATCGGTGCACTTCAACTCCCAGAGTTCTCTAGCCAGCACAAACGGACTTCAACTCCCAGAATTCCACAGCCAGTATCGGTGCACTTCAACTCCCAGAGTTCTCTAGCCAGCACAAACGGACTTCAACTCCCAGAATTTCCTAGTCATCACACATGGACTTCAACTCCCAGAATTCTTTAGCCAGCATGGATTTACTTCAACTCCCAGAATTCTCTAGCCAGCACGCATGGACTTCAACTCCCAGAATTCCTTAGCCAGCATGGATTTACTTCAACTCCCAGAATTCTCTAGCTAGCAGCATGGACTTCAACTCCCAGAATTCCTTAGCCAGCATGGATTTATTTCAACTCCCAGAATTCTCTAGCCAGCACGCATGGACTTCAACTCCCAGAATTCCTTAGCCAGCATCAATTTACTTCATCTCCCAGAATTTTCTAGCCAGCACACATGAACTTCAACTCCCAGAATTCCTTAGCCAGCATGGATTTACTTCAACTCCCAGAATTCTCTAGCCAGCATGCATGGACTTCAACTCCCAGAGTTCAATAGGACGGACTTTTCAAATTCATTAGATTCAGACGGTTTGTTTCCTGATTGAGGGATTCTGGGAGTTGAAGTCCATCCCTTTCAAAGTTGCTGGGATTGAGGGGAAAAAAAACTGTTTTAGATACTGGAGCCGATTCCTGTTCTTCGTTTTTTTTTTTTTGGGGGGGGGGCTGAAAATTAGGAGGAAAACCCCAATATTTGCAGGTAACAGACCCCTCCCCCCTTTTTTTCCTCACCTCTTTTTGTGGAAGGGGGGGTCCACGTGGGTGTCCACCCAAAAAGGCCACAAGGTATAATCTGCAAAATAATAATAAAATATTATACATATATGTATGTATGTATGTATGTATGTATGTATGTATGTATGTATGTATTGTGTCACAACCCCTGGTATGCCCAAATATGGGAGGGAACACACTGCTTCCCGTTTCTGTCTTTCGGCTCACTCCAGGAGACCATCCAGGCAGAAAACCATATTTTTAATGTTGCCTTTGTTACATTTGTGTTGTATTTGTGCTGATAAATAAATAAAGGGAGACTAGTATAGATCTATTTCAAGCTATTTAGCTCTCATCAGCTAGGTTCAAATCTCAGTAAGGGTATGGCTAGCTGATGAGAGCTAAATAGCTTGAAATAGATCTACACTAGTCTCCCTTTATTTATTTATCAGCACAAATACAACACACACATATACAATATTGTATTAATTTATATTACATTTATATACATTATTTATCATTAATTATTATTTATTATTATATAATTAATTATTATAATTATTAATCATTATTATTAATAATAATAATAATTATAAACATTTTTGAATGTTCAGTTGACTGGGTTTCATGTTTAATGAATAAAGTAAACAACAACAACAGATTGTCTCTTTCCCCCTCCCCCACAATGCAGGAAGAAGACCCTCCCTCCTTCCCCCAATCCCCCCAACTCCCCCCTCCCCTCAACCACCAAGGAAAGCCAATCACTCCCCCTCCCCTAACCCACAGGCACAGCCCAGGATGATGGGGCGCGCGATCCAAGCCGCTCACCCAGGTCAAACACCACCAAGGCGGGTTTTCTGCACATCGCGGGCTCCCCCGAAAGAGGAGAGGGGAGGGGGGGTCATATAGGATCGGCGCAGCTGCCTGGCCTAGAAACCGGGATTGGGGGGGGGGGGGCTTTCCTGCGCTCAGAGCCAGAGATGGGCGCAAAAGGCCGGTTGCAAAGCCTGGGGTGTGTGTGTGTGTCAGCGCAATTGCAAGCCGGCGCGATCCTAAGTCGATCCTAAAAAAACAAAGAGGGGGGGGGGAGTCCCGATCTCTCTTTTTGGCTCCGGCCGGCCAGAAAACGCGCAGGCGGATCCAGAGCAGATCCAGCGCTTCTCTGCTTCTTCTTCTTCCTCTTCCCCGCAGCCAGCCGGTTCCTGCCCGCCTCCTTGGGCGGCTTAACCCTGCGCCGCCCGGAGGGAAGCCTGGCCCGTCTGTCCCGGATCGGAGAGATCAGCCTGGCGGGTGATCCGCTTTGAAGGAGATCCACTGGGCAAGGGAGCTGCTAGGACGGGCGCCCTGGATCGCGACGCCGGGGCTGTTGGGCTCGAGGGGGTTAGCCCTCCCCTCCTCTCCGGAACGTCCGTCGCAACTTCGGACAGTCGCTAAAGAGAGGAGGGTGGGGAGGAGGAGGGTGATTGGTATTCTGTGAACAGGGTGGTTTTCTTGCAGACGCTTCGTGACCCCGCTGGGGAATCTCGTCAGTGCTAGAAGGGAGGGTGGGGTTTAGGGAAGAAGAGGAGGAGGAAGAAGAGGAGGAGGAGAAAGAGGAAGAGGAGGAGGAAGAGAAGGAAGAAGACGAGAAGAGGAGGGGGAGGAGGAAGAAGAAGAGGAGGAGGAAGAGGAAGAGAAGGAAAAGAGGAAGAGGAGGAAGAAGAGAAGAGGAAGAAAAGGAGGAAGAGAAGGAGGAAGAAGAGGAGGAGGAAGAGAAGGAGGAAGAGGAGAAGGAAGATGAGAAGAGGAGAAAGAGGAGGAAGAAAAAGAGGAAGAAAAGGAAGAGGAAGAAGAGGAATAGGAGGGGAGGAGGAGGAAGGAAGAAGAGGAGGAAGAAGAGAAGGAGGAAGAAAAGGAGGTGGAGGAGGAAGAGGAAGAGGAGGGGGAGGAAGAAAAAGAGGAGGAAGAGAAGGAGGAAGAGAAGGAGGCAGAGGACTGGGGTCCTTGGTGCTCTCTGAGCTTGGCGGTTTTCTTGCAAACGTTTCATGACCCAACTAGGTAACCTCATCAGAGCTCAAGGGCGCGGGGTTTGCAGGGAGGAGGTGGAGGAAATATCAATGCAAGGAGAGAGGAGGCTTTGTTGTTTCTATGCTGGTCTCTTGCCAATCACCAGGAGAAGTTGACTTCTAGTAGGCATGCAAACCAGCTGGGTGACTTTGGCCAACAACTAGGAGACCGTGAGTTCTAGTTCCATTGTAGGCATGGAAGACAGTTGGATGACTTTGGCCTAATCACCAGGAGACGGCGAGTTCTAGTCCCACCTTTGGCAAGAAAGTCAGCTGGGTGACTGGGCCTAATCACCAGGAGACGGCGAGTTCTAGTCCCGCTTTAGGAACGAAACCCACTTGTGTGACGGCTGACCAGGCGCTCAGCCTCACCCACCTTTTCAACCAATAAAAAGATCTTGAATTGTACAAAGCCAAAGCAGGATATAAATCCCAACATTTGTTCTTCTTTAAAGAGAAATTCAACTTCGATGCGACTCCTCCCCAAATGTTTATCAACCTGATGATGAAAATATGAAGAGCTTAATTTTTCTTCACTCAAATGTTAGGGGCCCTCAACGTATAACCATAACGGCGTCTAGAATTACGATGAAGCCGGGCCGATTAAGTAGGTTCCCCACAAGACCGTACCAAGTTTTGATTGAGTTTCTTTTTGCGGCGGTCGCTAAGTGAATCACCAGGTTAAGCGAAGCTATTTTTTGCCACGGACGTTAGTCGGAAACCAGAGTAAAACCCCGGTTTCCAGCGGGCAAAAAATTGTCCTAAATCGTAGTCGCATGACCGCGAGACACGGTCAAACGTGGCTGGTTGTGGAGTGTGCAAATTGCGATGCGACGGGGTGTGTGTGTGTCTGTGAATCGAAACTTATTTGGTACCTTTTTTGGGTGTGTGTATGTGTGTTTCGTCTTCGCTTCAACCCGCTCCTAAGTAGACCGGTTGTAAATTGAGGATTCCGGTCGTACGTCGAGGTCTTAGCAAAGGCGGAGTGGACAAGAATCAAGACAGCCCCCCGCCCCCAAGGAAACCCCCCCAGATTCCAGAAGACGCAAAAGACGCTGTGACGGTTGTGAAACGTTTATTGAACATTTATTAGCCACAAAACGACAGGGATGATGGGGGGAAAAAGACTTAGGGACCTGGGGGGGGGGGGGAAAACCAGCAGACGGAGCCTTACCCACATGCAGCAAGACGGAGGCTGCACCCCGATAACTTAAAAGAGCACCCCGTTCCCCTAAAACACAATCCCCCCCCTTCCAACCTCTCCAATGACGGCTCGCAAAAAAAACGGACATCTGGGGAGGCGTCGTTGGCCAGCAGGATGCGCTCAAACCCGACGGGCCTCCCATGACGCCTCGAGGGGGGGGGTGAGGCTCACCCACATCTGGGGGCTTTGGGGAAAGGGGGGCGGCGCGGCGGGGCCGGGGATGCCATCATCGCAGGCCTCCACGCAGGGCTAGGACCAAGTGAAGGACCGAGCCGCCCTGGATCTTGTAGTCGGCGGCCGTTTTCTCATCATTCCTACGGGGGGGAGACAAAAGCAGGGAGTGAAGCCCAATTTTGGAATGGGGATGCCTACTCCAGACACATATATCATTCATCTTCTTTTAACGACCCCCTCATCCCCTGCGGAGTGGAGTTTGGGCAACTGACTGGAGTTAGCAGAGTCTTTCCTGGCCCGCTGCCTTCCTGTCGCCAGAACTGAGTTTTGTTCAGCAGTGATATTCTCACCGTGCCCAGAGAGAGAAATACCCGCTTCTACCTAGGATCAAACTCGCAGCTGCTGATTGTGAGACGAGAGCTCTAGGCCACTGCACCACACATATATCTTTGCCTGGCTATATTAGAAATCTGGTGCCCAGGAGGTGTGGTCTTAGGAAAAATAAAGGACTTATTGGATCCCGGATCTCCCGATTCCCCAACAAGCCTTTTTTTTTTAATTGCCAAGATAAATCCAATATTTTAACATTAATTACTTCATTAATACCAAGTTTGATTCAGAATTTGGTCGTGTGCCGATTTCAATAACGCACCGATTGAGGAAATTAAGCAGATAGCATCGTTATGTTAGATAATTCGGATTTTTCCACTCCAAAGGAAGGAGGGTACGAAACAAAGATTTCATTTATAGAAAGTTCCTCGACTGGCAACCGTTCGCTTAGTGACCGTTTGAAGTGTCCCCAGGGTTGCGTGATTCCCCTTCTGACGAGCAAAGTCAATGGGGGGAAAACCGGGTTCGCTTAACGAACGGAAGAACTGCCAACGGTCCGCTTTACGAACGCGACGAGAAAAGTCGTGGCACGGAAACGAAACTCACTTTAACCAACGTCTCGCTGAAGCCCGTCAATGTTGGGGCTCGATTGCGGTCGTAAGTCGAGGACTGCCTGTATAACTTCGGAGTTGAGCGTTGGATTATTTCGAGAATGAAGAGTTGAGCTTTGGGGTTCTTTGGGGTTTGTGGGAGCCTTGGATTTCCTCCAGACGTTTCGTCACCAACCTGAGGAACGTCATGAGGGTTGGGAGAACGAAGGTGGCTGGTTGCCAGATCAGTTGTGATCAGGGGGTGAGGTTTCTTCCTTGGCGACAACATTGTGACTTCCCTACTTGCTTATCTGGTCTTGTTTACTTCATATCTGGGTGTTGGCTGTGAGGGAGAATGTCTTTTCGGTTGTTTTGTTCTGACTTAGGCTTCCCCCCAAAAGCAGGAGTCCTGACAAAAACCCCTTTTATTAAAGGAATGTGAATCCCTCTCCTTCACATTCACCAACAGTCTTTCAAAGGAATATTTACGACCACAGACCTTATCTGTCTTGGAAAGCTGCCATGTCAATATTTTCCCAATGAGGTGCTGTGAAAGACTGGGCAGAGAGTCTCTGAGATTCAAGGACAGATCTTCACACTCCTGAAACGAATCTAACGGCCGATTGAACCAATTGTTTCCTGCAAACTCCACTCCCCTTTTGCTCCTCTTTTATGTCCTCTGGGAGGGGCCATTCATCGCCCACCTGTGTCCTTACCTCCGTCGACCCTGATTTCTTAGCTGTTCTTTGCTTCTGGCAACGCTGCCCATGCGCACACTGGGAACAGGCTCCAGCTGTTGTTCTGCCTCACTGATGACTCCGAAGGCAGCCCCCCTCTCTGCCTCCAACACAGAGCCCTCATCAGAGCCTTCTCCAGCCTCCAGGACTGGTCCATGCTCCTCCCCAACCCTCCTCACTGTCCGAATCTGCTGCCGGCTCCGCTGGCCACTGGTAGATCACAACACTTGACTTTTGACCACAACTGAGCCCACATTTACGTTGCTAAATGAGACAGTTTTTCAGTGAAATTTTGCCCCATTTTCTTGCCACAGTGATTAAGGGAACGACTTCAGTCGTTCAGTTGGGAAACACGGTTGTTAAATGAATCTTGGCTCCCCTCCCCCCCCCCGAGTTTGCTGGTGAGAAGGTCGCAAAAGGGGCGGAGGGCGCGGCTGTCATCAATACGAATCAGTTGCCAAGTGTTCGGATTTTGAGGATGTGATCTCGGGGATGCTGCAATACGTGTGAAAAACGGTCGTAAGTGTGAAAAACGGCCACGCCTCGCTTTTTTCAGGGCTGTTGTGACTGCGAATGGTCGCTAAGCGAAATGTTGCAAGTCGAGGAGTGCCTGTATTAATCTTACCAAAGAATCTGCACAGAACAATGTTCATCCCGGAACATGTTTAAGGGCCACCCAAGAAAAAGAGTCTTCTGTTGTTATTTTAATTTTCGTTTCTGGGTTGTGTTAAACTGTAGTAGGTTTATACTAGCTCTGTGATGGCGAACCAATGACACGCGTGCCACACGTGGCACGGGGAGCCATTTGTCAGGGCACACTTTGGCCTCCTTTGGAGGTCATTTTTTTCCCTGAAGCCTCCGGAGTGCAAAAAAAAAACAGCCTCTAGATGCAAACCAGAAGTTCAGGAATGTACTTCCAGTTTGTTCATAGGGCTGGTTTTAGCCCTCCGGAGCCTTCAGGGGCCAGGGCCATTTTTTCACACTCCGGAAGCTTCAAGAAAGACTCCCTGAAGGCTCCGGAGGACAAAAAACAGCCCTACGGACAAACCAGTTGTGACTGCACATTGAGAGTGTGCATTTTGAATTCAAGTTCTGTTAAGATACAGCCTGTTGTGCCTTAAAATGACTTCTACTGTACAGCACTCCACAAGGAGACTCCCTCTGGTAAGGGAGATTTGTTCTGTGCAACGCCGGGTTATCAGCTAGTACAGTGATGGCAAACCTTTTTTGGCTCAGCGTGCCAAAAGAGGGGGATCTGCGGGGGGGGGGGGGGGGGATGCACGAGCGTGCGGCTTTACGGACAAACCGGAAGTGACTTCCAGTTTGCTTGTAGGGTTGTTTTTGGACTGTCCGGAGCCTTCAGGGAAGCCTCCTGAAGGTCCGGAGGGTTAAAACCGGCCCTCCGAGCAAACCGGAACTTCCGGTTTGCTCGTAGGGACCGGTTTTTCATGCTCCGGAGGCTTCAGGGAAACTCCTGAGCCTCTGGGGAGGCTGTTTTTGCCCTCCCCAGGCTCCTATAAAGCCTCTGGAGCCTGGGGTGGGCGAAAAAAGTACACCAGAAATTGGGGGGAGTGCGGGTTGTGAGCGCGTGCACGCTGGGGTCGTGCGCATAGCATTGTGGGTGTGGCACATTCGCGCACCCCCCCCCGTGCTCCCCCCACTTTTGGCACGCGAGCCAAAAAAGGTTCGCCATCACTGTACTAGCTGATAACCCGGAGTTGCATGGAACAAATCCCCCTTACCAGAGGGGAGTCTCCTTGTGGAGTGCTGTACAGTAGAAGCCATTTTAAGGCACAACAGTCTGTATCTTAACAGAACTTGAATCCAAAATGCACTCTCTGTCAAAAGTACTGTGATTTGACACTATAGATATACTTCATTCCTTTTCATTTCAGCTGCCCAGGCGTTCCAGAGTTATGTTGCAACACACACACGCACACATACAGCCATTTTTATATATTATAAAAGTAATAAAGGAAGAATGGATAGTTTTTTTGGATGGCCAAGAAAACAAGCTGATGGTTTCATGAAACGAATCAACCCAGATTTGTCACTCCAGCCTCAGCAGGCTCAAATTACAGGCAGTCCTCCCTTAATGACTAGAATTCCTGTCACTAAGCAATGCGGTCGTAAAGCGGGATGTTCATGTGACGGCATGGGTGAGAGAGACAGCAATCCCGAGAGCTCTCAGTTGCCCTTGTGAAACGAGGACTACTGCAGGGCATTAAGTGAGGACCTCGTGGGATCATGACTTCCGATTTCCTGCAGGCTTCCCCAAGGATTCTGCTCCTTTGCAGGGAAGGCTGTGAATTGCGATTCCCTTGCTTTTCAAAACATTCTCGGCCTCATTTTGGATGATGGACTTTTTTTTTATGTCCCTCCCCCTAAAAAAATTAGGATAAAATCTATGCTGGCAGGACATACCGTATTTTTCGGAGTGTAAGAGGCACCAAGGTTTTGAAGAGGCAAATTAAAAAAAAAAGTAGGTAGGTAGATAGAGGGATAAAGTGGGAGAGAAAGAGAGAGAAATACAGTAGGTAGGGAGGGAGAGAGAGAGAGTAGGTAGGTAGATAAAGGGATAGAGAGAGTGAGAGAAATAGAGAGATAGAGAAATACAGTAGGGAGGGAGGGAGAGAGACAGGGTGTAGGTAGGTAGTGGGATAGAGAGAGAAATAGAAAGATATATATGTATGTATGTATGTATGTATGTATGTATGTATGTATATATATAGATAGATAGATAGATAGATAGATTAGATAGATAGATAGATAGAGAGAGAGAGAGAGAGAGAGAGAGAGAGAGAAATACAGTAGATAGGTAGGGAGAGAGAGAGAGAGAGAAATACAGTAGGGAGGGAGGGAGAGAGAGAGAGTAGGTAGGTAAGTAGGTAGGTAGATAAAGGGATAGAGAGAGCGAGAGAAATAGAGAGATAGAGAAATACAGTAGGGAGGGAGGGAGAGAGACAGGGTGTAGGTAGGTAGTGGGATAGAGAGAGAAATAGAAAGATATATATATATATATATAGAGAAATACAGTAGATAGGTAGGGAGAGAGAGAGAGAATACAGAGAGGAGGAGAGAGAGAGAGTAGGTAGTACGTAGGTAGTAAAGGGGAGAGAGAGAGATAGAGTATGTAGGTAGATAGAGAGGGGAGAGAGAGAGAGAGAGAGAGAGAGAGAGAGAGAGAGAAAGAAATACCGTAGGTGGGTAGATGTTTCCAGATGTATTTATCCATGGGCTGGAGAAGGAAATCGCTGACAATCTGCAGCACCTAAGACTTTGTTTCTGCTGGCAAAGCACTCTGATCAATCTAATTCTCATCCATCGGTTAAAGAGCTTTCCAAAAGGGGAAAAAAAGTTTTTGCACTCTGCAGACCTCACAACGGCCCATTTTCGTGAAAATGGGCCCGGTTTCCCCCCCCAAAAAGGCATGAATAGCCTGGAGGGGTGGGGTGGGGGCTTGCAGGGTGCTCCTGGGGAGGGGGTGCCCCCCCAAAACGAGCAAAAATGCCCGTGGTTGTCAAAACAATTGCATGCTAGCCTTATGGAGGCTTATAGAGTGCTCTTGGGGGTGGGGGGGGGGGGGCAAAATTGAGCAAAAACTGGCCTGTTTTTCACTCATTTCTGCCCTCCCCAGCCCCCAGGAGCACTCTGAAAGCCTCCTAAAGGCTATGCATGGCCGTTTTTGCAAAGGGGGCGAGGTTTCGGGAGGCCCAAAAATGCTGCATTCGGTGTATATTTTCAGTCTCCTTTTTGAGGGAAAAAGGTGCGTCTAATACTCCGAAAAATACGGTACTCTCCTTGGTTAAAACTCACATTTGCTTGCCGCTGTAGATGAGTCGCTGCTGTTGAGGCGGGATGCCTTCCTTTTCTTCCACCCGCTCTTTTATCCTTTCCACCTGAAAGGGAACAGAGAAAGGGGGAAAAAAAGAGAGTAAGGTCTATTTCCCCGTAGAGCAGAGATCTTAGCTTCCACCCGGTGGGAGGAGGGAAGGGCCGTAACAAGCAGCGTGGGATGATTTAAGACCGGTGTTTTGCAACCTTGGCAACGATGGACTTCAACTCCCAGAATCCCCCACCTAGCCTGCCAAGCAGCCCCTTATCTTCAAGTAGCCAAGTTTGAAAAAAGGTTTTTAGCTGCCTGGCTAAAAGGCGAATTCACACATTTCTGAAACTCACAAAGCTTCAGCACCTCTGTAACCTACTGCATGTGTCTCAAGCTTGACCACTTGAAGATGGGTGGACTTCAACTCCCAGAATTCCCCATGCTGGCTGGGGAATTCTGGGAGTCGAAGTCCACCCATCTTCCAGTTCTCCAAGACTGAGAAACATGGCTGTCATGTTTGATTCTGCTCCCAAGGAAAACACCCCAGCGTCTTCACTCCAACCTACGGCCCCTTTTCAAAGCTGCTCCAGTGTAGGCCATCAACATCTGATCGTTTGTCAGAAGGGCTTCTCCAGGAATTACCTGGAGGATTGAGGAAAAGTGGCAGGGATTCCCATGTGGGTGAGTACACCTGGGGCGATTTAACATCTTAGGATTTGGTGGGGGAATTGAAGAGGAGTTCTGGAGAGAGTAGTAAGTCAGTGAAGGCAACCGCTGGGTGAAAAGAAGGATTGAGAAGGAAAATCGGCCAACAGATACAAGCTAGAGAGAGGAAGGTGAATGTAAGGATGTAGAGAGTGGCTGAATCATTCTCTCTATGGAAGGGAATCCTTTGGTCATCCTGGCTAAATGCCCTTCCCTGAAGTTATCTGGAAATCAACCAAGAATAGAGCTGGAAGGGACCTTGGAGGTCTTCTAGTCCAACCTCCTGCCTAGGCAGAAACCCTATACCGTTTCAGACAAATGGCTATCCAACATCTTCTTGGAGACTTCCAGTATTGGAGCATTCACAACTTCTGGAGGCAACTTCTGTTCCACTGATTAATTGTCCTCCCTGTTAGGAAGTTTCTCCTTAGTTCCAAGTTGCTTCTCTCCTTGATGAGTTTCCCTCCGTTGCTTCTTCTCTTGCCTTCGGGTGCTATGGAGAATAGGTTGACTCTCTCTTCTTTGGGGTAGCCCCTCAAATACTGGAAGACTGCTATCATGTCCCTTTCTAGTCCTTCTTTTCTCTAGATTAGCCAAACCCAGTTCCTGCAACTCTACATTGTACGTTTTAGTCTCCAATCTTTTCAGAAGCATTCAATTTGTATGATCTGCTTAGATTAAATTATCTTCAGTTGAATTAAATTATCCAGCCCCCTAAAAAGTAGAAACATCACTCTGCCAACAAAAGTGGGTCTAGCGCAGGCAATGGTTTTCCCAGTTGCAATGGATGGCTGTGAAGTTTGGACCTTAAGGAAGGCTGAGCGCCAAAGAATGGAGGCCTTTGAACTCTGGTGCTGGAGAAGACTCTTGTGAGTCCCTTGGACTTCAAGGCCTCCAACCGGTCAGTCCTAGAGGAGATCAACCTTGACTGCTCTTTAGAAGGCCAGATCCTGAAGAAGGAACTCAAAGACTTTGGCCACCTAATGGGAAGGAAGAAGGACTCCTTGGAGAAGAGCCTCATGCTGGGAACGATGGAGGGCAGAAGAAGAAGGGGACGGCAGAGAAGGAGGTGGCTGGATGGAGTCAGTGAAGCGGTCGGTGTGAGCTTCAACGGACTCCAGGGGATGGTAGAGGACAGGAAGGCCTGGAGGAACGTCGTCCATGGGGTCGCGATGGGTCAACACGCAACTAACAACAAGCCCCCTAATCATCCTAGTTCCTAGGCGGTGACCAAAACTGGATGCAGGATGCCAGGTGTGGCCTTACTAAGGCTTTATAAAGATTGTAGAAAGTAGGGGTGGGGGCATGGTGGAGTGAGTTCCCCCCTATTTTGCACAGAAGTTCCTCCCTTTTCCACAAATATAGACTTTCGAAGGACGGGGGAGTGAACTGCGTTTGAAGGCAAAGCAGGACACGGAACACGGATAGACGGCAAGATCAAAATCCACCCCATTCTTTTGAGGGCCGATACCTTGTCCGTCGGTTCGATATCGATCTCGATCTCTTTCCCGGTCAGCGTCTGCAACGAAAGAAGAAGAAGAAAAAAAAGTTCATCAAAGCACCATTGTCCACTCCCTCCGCCGAATCCCACTCTGGTTGAGTTCTAAAGAGAGATGGGAATGGATCTGCTAGCTTTGTATCTCTGGGAGCTCCTCTCCTTGTTTATGCACGAATCAAAAGGTCTTTCATTCATCGATGTTTCCGGCTTAGATCCTACTTGGATAGAGGCAGACCAGGCTCAAGGATCTGGCTGGCGTTTATAGAATAGAATAGAACAAGAGAGTTAGAAAGGAGCTTGGAGGTATTCCATTCCATTCCATTTTATTCCATTCCTATATTCTACTCTATTATTCTATTCTATTGTATTTTACTATACTATTCTAATCTATTTCATTCCATTTCTTTATTCTATTCTATTCTTCCATCCCATTCCAATATTCTATTCTATTCTTCCATTCCAATATTCTATTCTATTCTTCCATCCCATTCCAATATTCTATTCTATTCTATTCTTCCATCCCATTCTATTCTATTCTTCCATTCCAATATTCTATTCTATTCTTCCATCCCATTCCAATAATCTATTCTATTCTTTCCTATTCTTCCATCCCATTCCAATATTCTATTCTTTTCTATTCTTCCATTCCAATATTCTATTCTATTCTTCCATCCCATTCCAATATTCTATTCTTCTCTTTTCTATTCTTCCATTCCAATATTCTATTCTTTTCTATTCTTCCATTCCAATATTCTATTGTATTGTGCCATCCCATTCCAATATTCGATTCTTCCATTCCAACATTCTATTCTATTCCATTCCAATATTCTATTCTATTCTATTCTATATTATTCTATTCTACTGTACTCTTCCATTCCATTCTAGAATAACAGAGTTGGAAGGGATCTTGGAGGTCTTCTAGTCCAACCCTCTGCTTAGGCAGGAAACCCTACACCGTTTCAGACAAATAGCTACCCAACATCTTCTCAAAGACTTCCAGTGTTGGGGCATTCACAACTTCTGGAGGCAAGTTGTTCCACTGATTAATTGTTCTAACTGTCAGGAAGTTTCTCCTCAATTCTAAGTTGCTTCTCTCCTTGATTAGTTGCTTCTTGTTCTACCCTCAGGTGCCTTGGAGAATAGCTTGACTCCCTCTTCTTTGGGGCAACCCCTGAGATATCAGAACACTGCTATCATGTCTCCCCTAGTCCTTCTTTTCATCAAACTAGACATACCCAGAGCCTGCGAGTATTCTTCATATGTTTTATCCTCTAGTCCCCTAATTCTCTTTGTTGCTCTTCTCTGCACTCTTTCTAGAGTCTCCACATCTTTTTTTACATTGTGGTGACCAAAACTGGATGCCGTATTCCAAGTGTGGCATTATAAAGTAGTATTAATGCTTTGCGTGCTCTTGATTCTATCCCCCCGTTTATGCAACCTGTGATTGCGTTGGCTTTTTTGGCAGCTGCCGCACACGGCTGGCTCCTATTTAAATGGTTGTCCACTAGGACTCCAAGATCCCTCTCCCAATTGCTACTATTGAGCAAGGTACCACATATACTGTACCTATCCATTTGGTTTTTTTAGCTAATTTATAGCTAACAAGAGGAAGCTCTCATGTCTTTGAGTTACCACCTGTGCCTCCGAGAAGAGCCGGCTTCTAATTAACATCCAAAATGACTATGTCTCCAAGCTATTAATTAGATTTAAGCCTGAAGACTCTGCCAGTCCTTCATCATGGTTGATTTTAGTTCCTATTGCGGTTATTAATACTTTGAATTCAAATGTCTGGACAGGATTTCAAAGAGGAGAGGAAGATGCTTGCTTAGTGAATTGGTATTCAGAATAGCGTAACAGCATTAGAAGGGAACTTAGAGGTCTTCTAGTCCAACCCCATTCAAGGAGGAGATCCTGTACCATTCTTGACAAATGGTTGTCCAGTCGCTTCTTAAAAAACCTCCAGGGATGGAGCACACAACTTCTGGTGGCAAGCTGTTCCACTGGTTGATTGTCCTCAATGTTAATTCCAGGTTGCCTCTCCCCTTGGTAAGTTTCCATCTGTTGTTTCTTGTCCTGCCCTCTGGTGTTTTGGAGAAGGTACCTAGCTACCTACCTACCATTATTATTTTATTTATATACATAAAAAAGGATGTATGTATGTATGTATGTATGTATGTATGTATGTATGTATGTATGTATGTATGTATGTATGTTCGTTCCAGCATAACTCTGGAACGCCTCGAGCAATTTCAATCAAACTTGGTACCCAGATGAATTATTCTCTGGAAACAAATACTGTGGGGGTAAGACACCCGTAACTCCCCTTGGGAGTGTGCGTTCTGTTAAGATACAGCCTGTTGTGCCTTCAAATGGCGTCTACTGTACTGCCTTCAAATGGCTTCTACTGTACAGTGCAGTGGAATTGCCATGGTAACGGCTTCACAGTCATCCACAGGAGGGCTCCCTCTAGTCATTTCATTTCATTTCATTTATTCGATTTATAAACCGCCCCCTCTCCCCAAGGGGACTCGGGGCGGTGTACAGACAGGAATAAAGTGCACTATAAACAACGGAAGTACAAAATCACAGAAAAACAAATTAAACAAAGTCTGTACAATGAACATGAAATTAGCTAGTAATTAAAACCAATTAAAATACCCCAGAATTTAAAATATAAAATACAAAATACCGGCCAGGAAGGTCAGGGATTAAATTATGATTAAGATTATGATTGTGATTGTGATTGGGCCAGGCCAGATGATTGGAACAGGTGGGTCTTGAGTTTCTTACGGAAGGAGCGGAGATCAGCAATGATTCTAATATCGGGGGGGAGGTCGTTCCAGAGGGTAAGGGGGAAAATCCAACATTACAAATTATGTTTGGTCCGGACATTTTCCTCCTATAAATAAATACCTGGGCAACCCTGGGTTATTGCCTAGTAATAATATTAAACCTGTATGCTCCCTGACTCTCAATGTCTCCGCACAGTTCCCAACCATTGCAATAAAATCAGTCAGATTTAGCCAGAAAGGCAAAAGATGACAAGAGCGATGAAGTGAGGGGGAATTTCATTCTCCTTTGTTGGAGCCTGGGAGAAAATGCCAGGGGAAAATACAAAAAGTATGATGAAAAGTTAGAAATGGTGGGAATCCTCGGTCTTCTAAACGGTAAGAGTGTCGTCTCCTCGCAAGAGGGTTGGTCGGAGTTCGATCAATCCATTCTAGGGGATAAACCGGGAAACAAGGCCGCTCAGAGTCACCTGACCCGCGCGATGGATAGCAAATAAAGTTGATAAATAAACAAAGCATACTGATAAGGAAGAGAGCCCGTGGCTTAGTGGCTAAGACTCCTGCCTAAGATATATACAGCCCGGGTTCAAATCCCAGTAAGGGTATGGCTAGCTGATGAGAGCTAATTAGCTCGAAATAGATCTATACTAGTCTCCCTTTATTTATTTATCAGCACAAATACAACATAAACAAAGCAGTTTATATGCGAATGTATACGTGGAGAATGCGAGATTATGATTATTGCTGGGATTGGTCCACAGTCAGCCAGATGTTTAGACCGATAGATTCCTTACACAGTCAGCCAGATGTTCAGACTGGATTTGGCATTTTTTTTGTCCACCTCTCGAGTCCTTTCCAAGGCCCTGGGATAGGCAGATTAACAGATGAACAGACTTGGAAGGGACCTTGGAGGTCATCTAGTCCAACTCCCCCCCCCCCGCCCAAGCAGGAGACCCTACACCATTTTTGCCAAGATGGCAGTCCAGGCTCTTCTTGAAAGCCTCCAAGTGATGAAGCTCCCACAACTTCCGAAGGCAACTTCTGTTCTATGTGTTGATTACTCTCACCGTCAGAAAATTCCTCCTTATTTCCAGGTTGAATCTCTCCTTGGTCAGTTTCCATCGATTATTCCTTGTCTGGCCTTCGGGTCCTTTGAAAAACAGGTTGACTCCCTCCTCTCTGAGGGCAGCCCCTCAATTATCGGAAGACTGTCCTCATGTCTCCCCTGGTCCTTCTCTTTACTAGACTAGCCAGGCCCAGTTCCTGCAACCGTCCATCGTATGTTTTAGCCTCCAGTCCCCTCATCATCCTGGCTGCTCTTCTCTGCACTCTTTCCAGAGTCTCAACATCCTTTTTATAGTGTGGTAATCAAAAGTGGACGCAATACTCTAGGTGTGGTCTTATATAGAGTGGTATTAGTACCTCCCTTGATCTTGATTATATCCCTCTGTTGATGCAATTTAGGATTGCATTGACTTTTTTTTGGCAGCTGCCACACATGGCTGGCTCATATTTAACTGGTTGTCCACTAAGACTCCAAGATCCCTCTCACAGTGACTGCTATTAAACCTGGTTTCAACCAGTCTGTATGTGTCCTTCTGGTTTTTCTTGCCTAAGTGTAAGACTTTTCTCTACATTGGATTTCATTTCGTTACAGAGAGCCCAGGGTTCGAATCTGTCAAGATCCCTTTGGATCTTGAGCCTATCATCTAGGGTGTTGGCTATTCCTGCCAGCTTAGTATCATCTGCAAATTTGGTTAAGTTCCCCTTCTATTACCTCATCTAAGTTATTTTTGCAATTAACCGATGGGGATTTTTGCCAATGCCGATAGAATTCAAGAGGTGCTCCAGATGTTTTTGGGGTTTCACCCAGGTTGCCTACCACTGTTAGTCCTAGCTTGGCTTTTTTTTTTTTTGCCACAGTCATTTTATTTCTATTTGCAGGTTGTTGTTGTTTTTGGCCTTTCTTTATCATGACCTTTTAAAGCTCTATGCTGCCCATCTCTACCAAGTGACTCACAATACCATGAATAACAGAGTAAAACAATTATGGGATTAAAACATTTAAACAGCAGACGTTACAAACATTAAAATTAATATACAAGCAGAGGAAAAGCTCATGTGTACATGGTATAGAGGTGAGATCTTGCACTAAAATGATTTTGTCACCTCCAAAACGGGACACTCCCCCCCCCCAATACAAATGCCAGTTGGAAAATAAAATAAAAATAATAATTTCCAGAGTTGGAGAAAAAGAACTGGGGGAAAAAAATCACGAAATCCTGCAACCCAGCCATCGAAACAAGGCGATTATGGATGAAACATGCGACAGTGACATCCATTGTCATTGGGGGACTTGGTACCATGTCCAAGAGGTTTATAAGAGATGTCAACAAATTGCAGCTTCCTGCAATAACACCAGCGGAACTGCAAAAAACTGTGCTACTTGGAACACCATATATTTTAAGAAGGTACGTGGTTGGTAACTAGGATGCTGGCAGCAAACCGGTATCAACCATTAGCACCAGTCAATGGTATTTGTGATGCATCTTTGAATGTTCAATTGACTGAGTTTTATGTTTAACAAATAAAGTAAATAATAATATTAATTAGAATAATATTATTATTAGGTTGATACCTAGGACCTTGGTAGCAACCATATCAACCTTTAGCACCAGTCAGTGGTATTTGTGACACATTTTTGAATGTTCAGTTGACTCTTTTGTTTTTAATGAATAAAGTAAATAATATTAATTAGAATATTATTATTATTAGGTTGATACCTAGGACCCTGGCAGCAACCCATATCAACCTTTAGCACCAGTCAATGGTATTTGTGATGCATTTTTGAATGTTCAGTTGACTGTTTTATGTTTAATTAATATAGTAATAGTAATAATAATTGTAATAATTGTAATTGTAATTGTAATAATAATAATAATAATAATAATAATAATAATAATAATAATAATAATAATAATGATAATGTTGATACCTAGGACCTTGGCAGCAACCCATATCAACCATTAGCACCAGTCAATGGTATCTGTGACGCATTTTTGAATGTTCAATTGACTGAGTTTTATGTTTAACAAATAAAGTAAATAATAATATTAATTAGAATATTATTATTATTATTATTATTATTATTAGGTTGATACCTAGGACCTTGGTAGCAACCATATCAACCTTTAGCACCAGTCAATGGTATTTGTGATGCATTTTTGAATGTTCAGTTGACTGAGTTTTATGTTTAACAAATAAAGTAAATAATAATATTAATTAGAATATTATTATTATTATTATTATTATTATTATTAGGTTGATACCTAGGACCTTGGTAGCAACCATATCAACCTTTAGCACCAGTCAATGGTATTTGTGATGCATTTTTGAATGTTCAGTTGACTGTTTTATGTTTAATTAATATAGTAATAGTAATAATAATTGTAATAATTGTAATAATAATAATAAGGTTGATACCTAGGACCTTGGCAGCGACCCATATCACCCTTTAGCACCAGCCAATGGTATTTGTGACACATTTTTGAATCTTCAGTTGTCTGAGTTTCATGTTTAATGAATAAAAGAAATATTTATAACATATTTATATCGTATTGCTATATGACATAAGTATTTTAATATAAATATTATGATATTTATAAAAAGGAGCAGATGATCCGTTCTTTGGATGAGCTGCTGGCAAAAAAAAAAGCTACTCCTCGACTTACGACCACAAGGGAACAACTGGTTGTGGGGATTGTGTCTGCTGTGACACAACCTTTGTGGGGATTGCGTTCCCTCACACGACCTCCGCCTTTTGTACGAGGCCCTTCAAGCAACCAGGGCGGCCCCTAAGGAAGGAAGGCCGCCCTTCACGGCATGGAGCTCTACCGGTCTGGCTCCTACCTGCCGGCGCCTCAGAGGCAACTCCCAGAATGCACCGCGGCCGGCGCTCCCAAAAGGATGCCGCCCCGGTGCCTCAGCAGCCATGGAAAGGCCCGTTCGCGGCTCCCCTCCGCCGGAGCCTCCCGCCTCACCTTCACTTTGATCAGCATCTTTCTCTCGTTCGCTCGGCCGCCCCGGTGCCTCTCAGCGCCGCCCAACCTCCGACCTCGGAAGCGGAACTGGCTTCTCCTCGAGGCGCCTCGCGCCCGACGGGTTGTTTCCCGGTCGCTTTGTGACGTCACTTCCGTCCCTTGTCCCTAAATTCAAAAACACGGGAGAGAATGCTTCTAAGATATCCTTCCGCCGTTTGTCGCGCTGGATTATGGGAGATGCTGTCTTTTCCCCCGCTAGAGTCGCCGGGATGAAACGGAGCGGAGGACTCCATTTCCCGGCACACCCCGCGATTCCGTCACAGCTCTTCCTTTTTGATAGGCTGCTTAAAAGAAAGAGCGCCGATAACGTGAAGGAAGGAGCTATCATTCTATTTCTAATAATAATTAATTATTAGAAATTAGAATTAATAATTCTATAATTATTTAAACCCTTGTTCTACCGCTGAGTGAAAGCACTTTAAAAAAAAAGAAAACAAACATGGCCGCTCGGAGAAAAAGTTGTGACGCTTTGACCGCTGGGAGTTGTAGTTTTTCTTCCCTAAGTTAACTGATTAGCCTTTCCCTCTGCGCTTGACGTCATCCCGCTGGAGCGCGCTCCCTTAAGGGAGATGTAGTTATAACAGCCCTTGTGGGCTTTGCAGGCGCTTAGAGTGAGAACTACGTTTCCCACAAGGCATTGCTCCTCCGTTAAAGCCAACGGCAGCCAGCTTCGAGGGGCTTAGAGCGGAGGCCTTGGAAGCCGGGAGAAGGTCCGCGGTCGGCTTTTTATCCCTGTAAGGGAGCGCCAAAAGACCGGAAGCGGGCGGAAAGCGAAAACCGGGGAAACCGGAAGTGGGGATTTGTGCAGTCCCCTATATACTCCGCACCCTCAAAATGTGGAATGTGATGCCAGTTTTGAGATAGCAAAATGGAGATTCTGGGTTGGGGTGCAAGGTTGGCATCGCTAAAAGCCAGGCTTTCCCGATGTTGCAGCTTGAAAATGGCTGGACTTCAACTCCCAGAATTCCCCAGGCAGCCAACATGGCTGGCTGGGGGATTCTGGGAGTTGAAGTCCGGCCGTCTTCCAATGTCCAAGGTCGATGCACACTGCCTTAAGCTAACCTGGCATGCCTCCAACTTCATGCCCTCCATGTGGGCTAGGCAGGACTACAATCCCCATGGGTCGCGCTGGCTGGGGCGCATGGGGGTTGTAGTCCCGCCCCACCAGGGAGGTATAATGCAAAGCCAGCCAAGATTTCCCTAAGATCAAAGAGCCTTAAGTGGTCCAAGCCCACCCAGAGATGGATCTGAAGCTTCCCAGTTTGGGGATGAAGCGATTGGGGGGGGGCCCCGCCCCGTGGGGACTCTTAACGTGGGCAGAGGAAGTCTTAGCCCCATGGGCAGAGGGAGTTTTTCCGCTCCGTATCTGGTGACTGCGTGCGCGTTGAAGTAACGGCGGTTTCGAAAGATTGGCGATGGGGATGACAAAGGGTTTATGGGACGGAGAGATTCGCTTGCGATCAAGCTGGACTTTGGTCATTCAATTCCGTTTTATTTACTTATTTATTTTGGTTTAGATTAGAATGACGGGAATGGACGGCTGGAAATCGAGGCCGATGGTCACACGGAGGTCATAAACATTTATTGGCAGCAATCTTCGGTTCAACACAATTCACCCAGGGTAAGTGTCACAAAGTTGAAAGTGTAATTTGAAAATTATCATTAACTAAGGTGAAGGTTCCCCTTGCACGTATGTGCTAGTCGTTCCCGACTCTAGGGGGCGGCGCTCATCTCTGTTTCAAAGCCAAAGAGCCAGCGTTGTCCGAAGACGTCTCCGTGGTCACGTGGCCGGCAGGGACTCAACATCCAAAGTGCACGGAACGCTGTTCCCTTCCCACCAAAGGTGGCCCCTATTTTTCTACTTGCATTTCTTACGTGCTTTCGAACTGCTAGGTTGGCAGAAGCTGGGACAAGTCACGGGAGCTCCCTCCGTTACGCGGCGCTGGGGATTCAAACCGCCAACTTTTCTGATACACAAGCTCAGCGTCTTAGTCACTGAGCCAACTTGCAAACACTATTGAGAAGATCTACGTAGATTCCCAGTCATCCAGGTTTCCCCAAAGATCTTTTTTCAAAAGGCAATTCGACTTTTCTTTTTCCTCGAAGACATTTTGCTTGTCATCCACCCCCACTTCAGTCCTCGACGTACGACCACCATTGAGGCCAACGTTTCTGCTGTGAAGTGAGTCATTTGCGAAGTGAGTGTTTGCTCCGTTGTACGACCTTCCTTGCCGCAGTTGTGAAATGAATCACTGCAGTTGACAGATTAGGAACCCGGTTATTTAGTGAGTCTGGCATCCCCGTTGCTTTTCAGAAGGTCGCAGAAGGGGACCTTCACGTCGTAAGCGTGAATCAGTTGCCAGGCATCTTAATTTTGGTCACACGATCACGGGGATGCTGCAAAAGTCGTACCTGTGAAAAACGGTCATCAGTCACTTTTTGTCGTAACTTTGAATGGTCCTTAAATGTACTGTTTTAAGTCGAGGAATACCTGTATCTGGTGACCCCGAGGGCACAGATAAACGTCCAAGTGGCCTCAACGGCTCTCAGAGAGAGTACTAACGACCAGATGACTGCAAAGGAATATAAATCCATCTTCCAACATTCAGTCAGAACTGAAGAAGCTTCTCGGATGAGAAGGGAAACATCTTCAAGGAAAAATACCTGAAAATTAGGAAGTCCAGTTGCCTTTTGAAAAAGCAAGGGATGACCGATGGAAAATAATTTGCATCGGAGATCGTTTAAGTATAGAATAGAATAGGGTAGGATAGGGTAGAATAGAGTAAGAATAGGAATCATAGAAATAGAAAGAAATAATAGAAATAGAAAAAAATAATAGAATAGAAATAGAAATAATAGAATAGAATATTACTTGCATTGGGATTATTCTTTATACTATTTATATGGTTTGTATTTTTGTCATGAATTGTACCAGTGAGCTAAAACCAATTTCGTTGTATTTATTTTGTACAATGACGATTTATTTTGTACTATTATAGTATAAAGGCTATACTATAATAAAAGAAATGGAAAGAATAGAACAGAAATTGAAATATTAGAATTAGAATAGAAAGAATAGAAATATAGGGATAATAGAATGAGAATTGGAATAATAGAAATAGAAAGAAACAGAAAGAAATAATTTTATAGAAATAGAAAGAATAGAATAGAAGAAATAGAAAGAATAGAACAGAAATAGAAATATTAGAATTAGAATTAGAATAGAATAAGAATAAGAATAATATAAATAGAAAGAATAGAATAGAATTAATAGAATAGAAATAGAAATAATAGAATAGAATAGAATAGAATAGAAGAAGTAGAAATAAAAAAACAGAAATAGAAATATTAGAATTAGAATTAGAATAGAAGAAATCAGAGTCAGAAGGGACCTTGGAGGTCTTCTAGTCCAACCCCATGCTTAGGCAAGAAATCCTATACATTTCAGACAAATAGTTATCTAATCTCTTCTTAAAAACTTCCATTGTTGGAGCATTCACAACTTCTGGAGTCAATTCATTCTCCTGATGATACTTACTGTCAGGAAAAAAAAGTTTAGAGAAGAAAAGGTTGGGATTTCATCCCTGGTATTCCAGAATTCAGGGTTTTGCTTTTTATTTTTTATTTTACAGGAATCCAAAATGCCCCACATAGATAATGACATTAAGCTGGACTTCAAGGATGTCCTCCTGAGACCAAAACGGAGTACACTCAAATCCCGGAGCGAGGTAGAAGGACTTTTTTCATTTTCCTTTGCAGATGACAAAGCAGCAGTTATAATCATCGTTGAGATAGCTAGATGTGAATTTTATATCTATCTATCATCTATCTATCTATCTATCTATCTATCTATCTATCTATCTATCTATCTATCATCTATCTACTGTATCTATCTATCTGTATCTATCATTTATCTATCTATCTATCTATCTATCTATCTATCTATCTATCTATCATCTATCTATCTATCTATCTATCTATCTATCTATCATCTACTGTATCTATCTATCTGTATCTATCTATCATCTATCTATCTATCTATCTATCTATCTATCTATCTATCTTATCTATCTATCTATCTATCTATCTATCTATCTATCTATCTATCTATCATCTATCTATCTATCTATCATCTACTGTATCTATCTATCTATCTATCTATCTATCTATCTATCATCTATCTATCTATCTATCTATCTATCTATCTATCTATCTATCTATATCTATCTATCTATCTATCTATCTATATCTATCTTATCTATCTATCTATCTATCTATCTATCTATCTATCTATCTATCTATCTATATCTATCATCTACTGTATCTATCTATCTATCTATCTATCTATCTATCTATCTATCTATCATCTATCTATCTATCTATCTATCTATCTATCTATCTATCATCTATCTATCTATCATCTATCTATCATCATCTATCTATCTATCTATCTATCTATATCTATCTATCTATCATCTACTGTATCTATCTATCTATCTATCTATCTATCTATCTATCTATATCTATCTTATCTATCTATCTATCTATCATCTATCTATCTATCTATCTATCTATCTATCTATCTATCATCTATCTATCTATCTATCTATCTATCTATCATCTATCTATCTATCTATCTATCTATCTATCTATCTATCTATCTATCTATCTATCTATATCTATCTATATCTATCATCTACTGTATCTATCTATCATCTATCTATCTATCTATCTATCTATCTATCTATCTATCTATCTATCATCTATCATCTATCTATCTATCCATCTATCTATCTATCTATCTATCTATCTATCTATCTATCTATCTATCATCATCTATCTATCTTGGTACACAGATGACTTCCTTTCTGGAAACAAATACTGTGGGGGGTAAACACTCCTAACATTCCTCGGGGTGTGTATTCTGTTAAGATACAGCCTGTTGTGCCTTCAAATGGCTTCTACCGTACTGCTGTAAAATGGCTTCTACTGTACTGCTGTAAAATGGCTTCTACTGTACCGCACCGTGAAGTTGCCATGGTAGCAGCTTCACAGTACTCCACAAGGGAGCTCCCTCTGGTAAGGGGGAAAATCTAACATTACAAATTTTGTTTGGTTCAGACATTTCCTCCCTATGCATAAATACCCGGGCAACACTGGATTATCAGTGTTTAGTAATAAATAAATATGTAGCTATGGATTTAAAGTCAGAGAATGGCCGCTTTACTTAGTGTTTTCTCTTCCTGGAGCGAATTTGAGAATCGCGCTTCGTGTTTGGCAGGGGGAAGAAAACATCCTTGGAGGAGTGTGAGTGTGTGTTGTTAGCAAGTTAGAAACACAGAAGGGACGTGTGTTAAATGAGGCAACCTTGAAGTCGTTTAGTACATGTAGGCCTTGACTTACAACAATTCGGTTAGTGGCCGTTTGAAGCAAAAAGAAGAGTGGTTGGTAAAGATTGGGGATGCTTTAACCGAGGCTCCCCAAGAGCAGGAAGCAAACTCCTGGTCCCGACAAAAAAAAACCCTTTTATTCATTTGTTGTGAATTTTGCTCCTTCACATCCAGCAAAGTCTTTCGAGGGAGGATTTACGGTCACAGACCTTCTCTGGCTTGGAGAGCTGCCAGGCAAATCTCTGCAGAACTTGGCAAGGAGTCTCAGAGAGTCACGAACCAATGAAGGGAACTCCTGCAAACTCCACTCCCCTGGCGCTCCCTCTTTTATATCCTCTGGGAAGGGCCATTCATCGTCCACCTGTGGCCTTCCTCCCAAGTCAACCCCTGTTCCTTAGCTGTTCCCTTCGTCTGGCTGCTCTCCGCATGAACACACTGGGAACAGGCTCCAGCTGTTCTTCTGCCTCACTGATGTCAGACTCCGAAGGCAGCTGATAACTGTCAGATGGCCCTGGCCCCCTCTCTGCCTCCGACACAGAGCCCTCCTCAGAGCCTCCCCCAGACTCATGGGCACACTGGGAACAGGCTCCAGCTGTTCTTCTGCCTCACTGATGTTGGACTCCGAAGGCAGCTGATAACTGGCATACGGCCCTGGCCCTCTCTCTGCCTCCAACGCAGAGCCCTCCTCAGGGCCTTCCCCAGACTCCAGGACTGGCCCATCTTCCTCCCCAACCCTCCTCACTCTCCGAATCTGCTACCAGCTCTGCTGAGGCTGCCTCTTGGTAGCAGGCAGAAGATGGGTGATTGACAGGCTGCCGTTCCTGATGGCTTAAGTCCAGGCAGAGGTTGGGTTCCATCAAGGTTGGGAGAATCGAGAATTTCTAAAGTTTGGGGGAGTCGAGTCTTCTCTGCATTGGGCTCCTTTTTGTCCCTAGGTGGACCTCATGAGATCCTTCACCTTCCGTAACTCCAAGCAGACCTACACGGGGATTCCCATCATCGCGGCCAACATGGACACCGTGGGGACCTTTGAGATGGCCAAGGCCTTGTGCAAGGTACGGTTCCCCCCCCCCCCCCAAAAAAAAACAAACCCAGATTAAATGACTTTGTCTTAGGCAGAGTTTCTCAACCCGGCCCCCTGGAAGACGGCGGGATCTC
>JAKRSK010010773.1:217500-267500 GCA_029891615.1 Natrix natrix natrix | reverse complement strand
GAACTCTCTGTCTCCTGGTGATTGGCCCAAAGTCACCCAGTTGACTTTCATGCCTAAGGCGGGACTAGAATTCCCAGTCTCCTGGTGATTGGCCCAAAGTCATCCATCTGGCCTTCATGCCTAAGGCAGGACTAGAATTCACTGTCTCCTAGTGATTGGCCCAAAGTCACCCAGTTGGCTTTCATGCCTAAAGTGGGACTAGAATTCCCAGTCTCCTGGTGATTGGCCCAAATCACCCAGTTGACTTTCATGCCTAAGGCAAGACTAGAATTCCCAGTCTCCTGGTGATTGGCCCAAAGTCACCCAGCTGGCTTTCATGCCTAAATTGGGACTAGAACTCACCGTCTCCTGGTGCGTGGCCCAAAATCACTCAGGTGACTTTCATTTCTAAGGCTGGAACTCACCATCACCTGGTGATGGACCCAAAGTTGCTTAGCTATTTTCATGAGGGTCTCACCCATTTCCCGCCTCTCTCTTTTGCCGTCCCAGGCCGGGAACGTCGTGACAGGCGAAATGGTGGAGGAGCTCATCCTGTCGGGAGCCGACATCATCAAAGTGGGCATCGGACCAGGTGACATTGGTTATTCCCCGTCAATTCATCCGTTCACCTTAAAGCCGGGCTAAACATTTCAATCTAGGTTGCCCCCCCTGCTGAAGAGTTAGGGACCGTTAGATTCTTCCTGGCTTAATCCTGGCTTCTTTCAGGCTCCGTTTGTACCACCCGGAAGAAGACCGGTGTGGGTTACCCTCAGCTCAGCGCCGTCATGGAGTGCGCAGACGCGGCCCACGGCCTCGGAGGACACATCATCTCGGTGAGAAATCGTGGAGAAATCCATTCTTGGCCACTCGAGGACTTCAACTCCCAGAATTCCCCAGCCAGCTCCTTTTTTTTCACTTTGCCAAAGTCATATTACGATTACTGCATGCCCACCATCTATTAAGAAAGTTACCCTGTATGGCTGGCTGAGGAATTCTGGGAGTTGAAGTCCACCAATCTGAAAGTAACGAAGGTTGGAGACCCCTGATTTAAGACCTGTGGACTTCAACTCCCAGAATTCCCCAGCCAGCTCTTTTCCCCCCACTTTGCCGAAGTCATATTACGCTTGCTGCATACCCACCATCTATTAAGAAAGTTACCCTATATAGCTGGCTGAGGAATCTATCTCTCTACCTCGTCTCTCTCTATCCCTCTTTCTATCTACCTACTGGTATCTATCTTTATCATCTCTCTCTCTCTTCCTACCTCTATCTTTCTCATATCTCTGTATCTCTCTATCATCTATCTATCTATCTATCTATCTATCTATCTATCTATCTATCTATCTATCTATCATCTATCTATCTATCTATCTATCTACCATCCATCGATCTATCTGTCTTTGTCTATCTACCTATCTATCTTTATCTCTCTATTTCATCTTTCTCTATCTCTATCCCTCTACCGGTATCTCTGTCTCTGTCTCTCCCTCTCTCTCTCTGTCTCACTATTTATCTATCTATCATACCTATCTGTCTCATATCTCTTTATCTCTCTATTATCTATCTACCATCCATCTGTCCATCGATCTATCATCTATCTGTCTGTCTGTCTGTCTACCTACCGATATCTTTCTATCTCATCTTTCTCTATCTTTCTATCCCTCTACCGTATCTCTCTCTGTCTGTCTCTCCCTGTCTCTCTCTATCTATTATACCTATCTATCTCATCTCTGTATCTCTCTCTCTCTCTATCTATCTATCTACCATCCATCTGTCCATCGATCTATCATCTATCTGTCTGTCTGTCTGTCTACCTACCTACCTATATCTCTCTATCTCATCTTCCTCTATCTCTCTATCCTTCTATCCTTCTATCTATCTATCTATCTATCTATCTATCTATCTATCTATCTATCTATCTATCTACCTACCTACCTACCTACCTACTCTATCTATCTATCTATCTATCTATCTATCTATCTATCTATCTATCTATCTATCTATCTATCTATCTATCTATCTATCTATCTATCTATCTATCTATCTATCTATCTACCTACCTACCTACCTATCATCTATCTATCTATCTATCTATCTATCTATCTATCTATCTATCTTTGATCTATCTATCATCTATCTATCATCTATCTATCTATCTATCTATCTATCTACCTACCTACCTACCTACCTATCATCTATCTATCATCTATCTATCTATCTATCTATCTATCTATCTATCTATCTATCTATCTATCTATCTATCATCTATCTATCTATCTATCATCTATCTATCTATCTATCTATCTATCTATCTATCTATCTATCTATCTATCTATCTATCTATCTATCTATCTATCTATCATCATCTCTCTCTCTCTCTATCTCATATCTCTATATTAAATCTTTCTCTCTTTTTTTTTTGCCTTTTGACATCATTTTCTCTTGCCGTACCACAAGCCGGTTGAACGATTCCTTGGTCCATCCGGCCAAAACAGCCTTAATTGTCAGAACGATCAGTTAGCAGCAAACAAAAGTTGGAGAAGCCCAGTTTAATCATTGCTTCTCTGATCCTCCTCTTTGTCTGGCTCATGTTGACCCCCCCCCCCCCCCTTACTCTCGCCGTTTGGTTTGTCTGCTTTTGCATGAACGGAATTCGTGTCTCCTTTAGGATGGACCGGGCGGGGGGGGCGGGGGATAGAATAAAATAAAACAGAGAAAGGACGAGATTAAATTTTTCTGCTCTCTCTCTCTCTCTCTCTTCTACAGGACGGAGGCTGCCAATGCCCAGGGGATGTGGCCAAAGCTTTCGGTAAACATTCCCGTTTTCCAAATTCTGCCCGTTAGGTTTGCCGAGGTGACGCCGGGGACGACATAGGGAGTCCTCGACTTAACGACCACAACGCAAGCCAGGATTTCAACAGTTCAGCCAGTTGAAAAAAACAAAAAAAAAAAATCCCCTCCCAATTTTATGACTTTCTGCCATGGTTGTTTAAGCAAATCGCTGCAAGTTGTTAAGCGAGCCTTGCGGTCGTTAAGCGGATCTGCCTTATCCCATTCGATCGCTTGTCCAGAAGCCCGCTGGGGGAAAGTCACAGGTCTCAGACGTGACCCCCAGATGCTACAGCTGCCCTCAATCCATGCCAAGGGCCAACCGTCCGAAATTGGGTAGGGATGTGCCGACGACGGTTGTAAGTGCGAGGACCGGCTTGTAAGCCCCTTTTTCCCCCAGGTGCGGTGGTAACGTGGGTCCTCAAATGGATGGTTCGAAGTCTGCCTGTATGGTCCTCGACTTATGACCACAATCGAGCCCGAAGTTGCTGTCGCTAAGCGAAACATTTCTGAAGCGTAGTTGGCTTCCTTTCGCGACCTTCCTGGCCACAATTGTTTTAAGTGAGCCGCTGCAGTTGTTCAATTTAGTCGGTCTATATAATGACTCTATAATCACACACTCAAAAGGGACGCAGTGGCGAAGACGCTGAGCTTGTCGATCGGAAAGATTGGCGGTTCGAATCCCCAGCGCCGCGTAACGGAGTGAGCTCCCGTTACTTGTCCCAGCTTCTGCCAACTGAGCCGTTCAAAAGCAGGTGAAAAATGCGAGTAGAAAAATAGGGACCATTTTTGGTGGGAAGGGAACAGCGTTCCGTGCGCCTTCGGCGTTGAGTCACGCCGGCCACATGACCACGGAGGCGTCTTCGGACAGCGCTGGCTCTTCGGCTTTGAAACGGAAGTGAGCAGCGCCCCCTAGAGTCGGGAACGACTAGCATATATATATGCGAGGGGAGTCTTTACGTTTACCTAATCACACACATTCTCTCTCTCTCTCTCTCTCTCTCCATTAAAATTATTTCCTTGTGGGGTTTTTTCCCCCTCCTGATTCCTTAAAATGGATTATGGGGGATATATAGGTGGTCCTTGCTTTACGACCACAATTGAGCCCCAAATTTCAGTTTGCTAAGCGAGACCATTGGTTAAGGGAGGCTTCCCTCGTTTTTACCACCTTCCTTGCCGCAGTTGTTAGGCGAATCGTTGCCGTGGTTTAAGTTAGTTACATGTTTGTTAGGTGAATCTGGACACACCCCTCCCCCATTGGATTTTGCTCGTCAAGATGGTCGCAAAAGGAGACTCACGTGACCCCAGGACAGTCTGACTGTCATAAATGTGAGTCAGTTGGCAAGCGGCTGAATTTTGATCACAAGATCCTGGGGAATGCCACCACAGTTGGGTGGAAAATGGTCACTTTTTTCAGTGCCCTTGAACTTCGGTCACTAAATGCACTGTTATAAGTCAAGGAGTATGTGTGTGTGTCTGTCTGTCTCTCTATCTCATCTCTCTCTATCCCTCTATCTACCTACTGGTATCTATCTCTATGATCTCTCTTTCTCCCTCCCTCCCTCCCTATCTCTATCTCATATCTCTCTATCTCTCTCATCCATCTATCTCTCTCATCTATCTCTCATCTCTCTTTCTCATCTCTCTATCTCTGTCTGTCTGTCTATCTCACATCTATCTCATCCATTTATCTCATCTGTCTATATCTATCTACCAGTTTCTCTCTCTCTCTTTCTCTTATCTATCTATCTATCTCTCTGTCTGTCTGTCTCTGTCTCATCTCTCTATCTCATCTAGCTCTCTCATTTATCTCATCTATCTATCTATATATGATCTATCTATCTATCTATCTATCTATCTATCTATCTATCTATCTATCATCTATCTATCATCTATCTATCTGTCTGTCTGTCTGTCTGTCTGTCTGTCTGTCTCTCATTAGCTCTCTACCTATCTCTATCTAACTATATCTCTCTATATCTATCTCATCTCTCTCTCATCATCTATCTATCTACCTATATCTATCTATCTATCTATCTATCTATCTATCTATCTATCTATCTATCTATCTATCTATCTATCTATCTATCATCTATCTATCTATCTATCTATCTATCTATCTATCTATCTATCTATCTATCTATCTATCTATCATCTATCTATCATCTATCTATCATCTATCTATCTATCTATCATCATCATCTATCTATCATCTATCATCTATCTATCATCTATCTATCTATCTATCATCTATCTATCTATCATCTATCTGTCATCATTATCTCTTTCTCCTCTGTCTCTATCTTTCTATCTATGTGGGGGATGTTGGTTTTGCTCATATCATTTGAATTTTCCCTCGTAGGCGCTGGTGCAGACTTTGTGATGGTGGGGGGCATGTTGGCGGGACACACCGAATCCGGGGGGGAGCTGATTGAAAAAGAAGGCAAGCAATACAAGCTTTTTTACGGCATGAGCTCCGAGGTGTCCATGAAGAAATATGCCGGAGGGGTGGCCGAATATCGGTAAGGAAGCTTGATAATGGTCTGTGGGATCGCTGGGCCGTTAAATTCCCCCATTCCTCCATGTTGGATTTGCAGCTGGGAAGGATCCCCGCTTCTCACAGAACTCATATAGGAAGAGTATAGAGTTTTATATATAAACCCTATGGAATGAGGTTTCCTGCTTAAGCAGGGGGTTGGACTAGAAGACCTCCAAGGTCCCTTCCAACACTTGTTATTCTATATATTTTTCTATAAATATAAGAGTAAGAAGCACGTACGAGTAAGAGGGAAGGGTCCATTCTCAAGTGATGAAGTGATGGGTTTTCCTTTGGAGTTTGGGAAGATCCCCTCAGGGATCTGATCAAAGGAATAAACTAGATCAGGGGTCTCCAACCTTGGCAACTTTAAGACTTGTGGACTACAAGTCCCAGAATGCCTGCCACCAGTTTCCTGCTATCACCGAGGGAGGGGCGCTTCAGGAAAGTCCTCCAGTGGCAGACCTCCAAGGTCCCTTCCAGCCCGATGTCTCTATGGTGCTGGCTGGGGAATTCTGGGAGCTGAAGTCCACCAGTCTTAAAGTTGCCAAGGTTACTAAACCACTTTTAAGACTTGTGGACTTCAATTCCCAGCATTCCCCAGCCAGCACCATAGAGACATAGGGCTGGAAGGGACCTTGGAGGTCTGCCATTGGAGGACTTTCCTGAAGCGCCCCTCCCTCAGTGTTAGCAGGAAATGGTCCATGGAGGGGTGGTATCAGTGGTGGGCTTCAACATTTTTTAGAACCTATTCTGTGGGTGTGGCCTGTTTTGTGGGTGTGGCTTAGAGGTCATGTGACTGGGTGGGAGTGGCCCACTTGTAAAATGTGGTGAATCTCATTTAACAACGCTCTTGCTTAGCAACCAAAATTCTGTCTCTCTCCCTCTTCCTTCCTTTCATTCTTTCTTTCTTTCTTTGTCTTTCTCTCTCCTTCCTTCCTTTCATTCTCTTTTTCTCTCTCCCTCTTCCTTCCTTTCATTCTTACTCTTTCTTTTTCTTTCTCTCTTCCTTCCTTTCATTCTTACTTTTTTTCTTTCTTTTTTCTCTTCCTCTTCCTTCCTTTCATTCTCTCTTACTCTCTTTTTGTTTTTCTTTTTCTCTTTCTCCTTCCTCCTTCAATTCTTACTTTCTTTCTTTCTTTCTCTCTCCTTCCTTCCTTTCATTCTCTTCCTTTCTTTCTCTTTGTCTGTCTTTCTCTCTCTCCATCTTCCTTCCTTTCATTCTTACTCTCTTTCTCTCTGTCTTTCTCTTTTTCTCTCTCTCCCTCTTCCTTCCTTCCATTCTTACTCTCTTTCTCTTTCTGTCTTTCTCCCTTCCTTTCATTCTCTTACTTTCTTCTTTTTCTCTCTTCCTCTTCCTTCATTTCATTCTTACTTTCTCTTTCTCTCCCTCCCTCCTTCCTTTCATTCTCTCTTACTCTTTCTCTTTCTTTCTCTTTGTCTTTTTCTCTCTCTCTCCCCCTCTTCCTTCCTTTCACTCTCTCTTAACTCTTTTTCTTTCTCTCTCTCTCTCTCTCCCCCCCCCCCCCCGCAGGGCATCGGAAGGCAAGGTGGTGGAAGTGCCCTTCAAGGGGGAGGTGGAGCACACCCTGAGGGACATCCTGGGCGGCATCCGTTCCACCTGCACCTACGTGGGGGCCGCCAAGCTGAAGGAGCTCAGCCGCAGGACCACGTTTATCCGCGTCACCCAGCCAGCCAACCCCATCTTTGGCGGGGAGGATCAACCCTCCCCCCCTGCCCCCTTCCCCGGTCTAATCCCCACATGCCAATCAAAGCAGGGTGGCTTGATTGGTTCTTCTTCGGTGGCAGAGAAGCCCTCAAATCTCCTTTAGGTGCTCGGCTTATTCCAAGCGCAGCAACTTTCTCGCACTTTCCCATTCCGCTGCCAAGAGCTCTGATGGCGTTCCCTAGTCGGGTGGTGAAACGTCTGCATGAAATAACCAAGCTCCGAGAGCACCAAGGATCCCACAATCCTCCTCCCACGCTCCCTTCTCGCCCTGACGACGTTCCTTAGTTGGGTCGCGAAACGTCTGCGACACAGCCGCCCTCCTCCTCCTCCTCCTCGCCACAAAACCCCACTCCCTTCTTGCCCTGATGACGTTCGCTAGTTGGCTCGTGAGACATTCGCCAGGAGATCACCAAGCTGAGAGAGCCCCAAGGACCCCCCCCACAATCCTCCTCCCTCCTCCTTTGCGCTCTTCTCCCTCCTCCGTCTCTAGTTCGCCAGCCTCTCTGCTTTGTAACGCTGATGACGTTACCTAGTTGGGTTGTGAGATGTCTGCCGGAAAACATCCGAGCTCAGAGAGGACCAAGGATCCCATAGCCTTCCTCCTCCCCCCCTGCTCTCTTCCTCCTCCTCCTCCTCCTCTTCTCTTCTACTCCACAAACCCTCCTCCCTCTTAGCCCTGATGATGTACCCTAGTTGGGCATTGAAACGTCTGGAAGAAAACCCCCAAGCTCAGGGAGCCCCAAGGACCCCCCTAGCCCTCCTCCGCAAACCTCACTCCCTTCGAATACTGATGATGTTACCTAGTTAGGTTGTGAAATGTCTGCGGGCGCAGGACCAAGCTCGAGAGAACCCCAAGGACTTCAGAGTCTTTTTCCTTCTCTTCCACTCCCTTCCTCCTCTCCCCAACTCTTCTCCCCTTCTAGCACTGATGACATTCCCTAGTTGGGTCCTGAAACGTCTGGAAGAAAACCACCCAAGCTCAGAGACCCCCAAGGACACCATAGTCCTTTTCCTCCTCCCCCACTTCTCCCTCCCTCCCTCTGCCTTCCAGCGCCGATGACATTGCCTACTTGGGTTATGAGACGTCTGCAAGAAAACTGCCAAGCTCAGAGAGCCGCAAGGACCCCCGTGTCCTCCTCTTCCTCCCTCCCCCCCAACTCTCTTCTAACACTGGTGACATTCCCTAGTTGGGTCAGGAAACGTTCTGCAAGCAAACCACCCAGCTCAGGTCTGCAAACACAGGACCACGTTTAGAGAGCACCAAGGACCTACCACTCCTCCCCCTCCTTTCTTCACTCTTCTCTTACTCTTACTACTACTCTTCCGCAAAAACCACTCCTTTCTAGCCTGATGACGTTCCCTCGTTGGGTCACGAAACGTCTGCGAGGAAACCCCCAGGTTCAGAGAGACCCAGGACCCCACAGTACTCTTCCTCTTCTCCTTCCTCCTCCTCTTCCTCCTCCTCCAATCCCTTCTAGCACTGATGACGTTCCCTTGTTGGGCCACGAAACGTCTGCGAGGAAACCCCCAGGTTCAGAGAGCCCCAAAGATCCCACAGTACTCTTCCTCCTCCTCTTTCTTCCCTTCCTCCTTCTCCCCCTCCTCCAATCCCGTCTAACACTGATGACGTTCCCTTGTTGGGTCACGAAACGTCTGCAAGGAAACCCCCAAGCTCAGAGAGACCCAGGACCCCACAGTACTCTTCCTCTTTCCCTTCCTCCTCCTCTTTCTTCCCTTCCTCCTTCTCCCCCTCCTCCAATCCCTTCTAGCACTGATGATGTTTCCTAGCTGGGTCACGAAACGTCTGCCCAAGGACCCCACAGTACTCTTCCTCCTCTCCCTGGTCTTTCAAAGAAGCTACCCAGCTCCAGGAGCCCCCCCCCCCTTCAAGGACCACGCCAGGAAAGCTGATCTGCAAACCCATTTATTTCCCTGGCGCTCTCAAACATCCCAGTTCCCCAAAGGAACCCCGAGCGCTCGCCGCGACCGTTCCCGAGAGCAGCTCGAGAAAATGAGCCAGCCGCTCGACCATCGCCTCGGCCCGAGATGGGCAGGACTCCGTTGCCCCGTTCCTCTTCCGCCTCGGCCAGACGAACCGAGCCTCGAAAAACTTTCCTCGCCGTTTTCCGAATAAAGATTCAAAAAACTGTTGGCAAAGTTCCGGGCTTCGGGAAATCTTTGCTGGAGGGGGGTGGTGGCTGACGCAATGCCGGAGACATCGATCAAAACGTAGAACTATCGAACCTTGGAAGGGAATTTTCGAAAAGCCGAATTTTAAAAAACGACGGGGGAACGACCCACGACCTTTTCCCCATCCCCTGGTCCCCAAAACTAGACTTCCCAGGCGCCCCCTATCAGTGTCCCCCATTGTTAGGACAGGTGTGGTGGCCTTCAACTTAAAAAGGCAGGTAGTCCTCGACTTACAGCTCGTTCCAAGTTAGCGACAGCACTAAAAAAAAGTGACTTCGGACTGTTTTGTCAAGCGTACGACCGTCGCATCCCCGTGGTCAAATTTCAGATGCTTGGCAATTGACTTTGTATTTACGGTCCCGGGATCACCCAATTGCACTCTGGCGACTTTCCGACGAGCAAAATCGACGGGAAAGCCAGATTCGTCGAACCGCCGCGTTCCCAATTTTAACAATTGCAGGGATTGACTTAACCCCCGGGGCAGGAAAAAGTCGCGAAAGCGGGCAGAGCTCAGCGCCTCGCTTAGCCACGGGAATTTGGGGGCTTGAACGGTGGTCTGGACGTCGAGGAGTACCTGTCGATTTCCACTGCTCGCATTGGGGAAACATGGCAGAAGCCGAGGATCTGCCTAGCTGAAGAATTGTCTGGGTTGAGGGTGGGGGGTCTCTAACCTTGGCAACTTGTAAAACTTGTGGAATTCAATTCCCAGAATTCCTCAGCCAGCTTCCCCCCCCTTTTGCTGAAGTCATATTATGCTTACTGCATACCCACCATCTATTAAGAAAGTTACTCTTTGTGGCTGGCTGAGGAATTCTGGGAGTTGAAGTCCAAGTCTTAAGTTGCGAAAGTAGGAGACCTCTGATTTAAGATTTGTGGACTTCAACTCCCAGAATTCCTCAGCCAGCTTCCCCCCACCTCTGCTGAAGTCATATTACGCTTACTGCATACCCACCATCTATTAAGAAAGTTACTCTATGTGGCTGGCTGAGGAATTCTGGGAGTTGAAGTCCACAAATCTTAAATCAGAGGTCTCCTACTTTGGCAACTTAAGACTTGGACTTCAACTCCCAGAATTCCTCAGCCAGCTCCCCCCCCCCGCTGAAATCATATTATGCTTACTGCATACCCACCATCTATTAAGAAAGTTACTCTTTGTGCCTGGCTGAGGAATTCTGGGAGTTGAAGTCCAAGTCTTAAGTTGCCAAAGTAGGAGACCTCTGATTTAAGATTTGTGGACTTCAACTCCCAGAATTCCTCAGCCAGCTTCCCCCCCCCCGCTGAAATCATATTATGCTTACTGCATACCCACCATCTATTAAGAAAGTTACTCTACGTGGCTGGCTGAGGAATTCTGGGAGTTGAAGTCCACAAATCTTAAATCAGAGGTCTCCTACTTTCGCAACTTAAGACTTGGACTTCAACTCCCAGAATTCCTCAGCCAGCTTCCCCCCACCTGCTGAAATCATATTATGTTTACTGCATACCTACCATCTATTAAGAAAGTTACTCTTTGTGGCTGGTTGAGGAATTCTGGGAGTTGAAGTCCACAAGTCTTAAGTTGCCAAAGTCTTAAGTTGCCTCTGATTTAAGATTTGTGGACTTCAACTCCCAGAATTCCCCAGTCAGCTTTCCCCACACTTTGCTGAAGTCAAGATGTATTATGCTTACTGCATACCCACCGTCTATTAGGAAAGTTACCCTACATTGCTGGCTGGGGAACTCTGGGAATTGAAGTCCACACGTCTTAAAGTGACGAAGGTTGGAGACCCCCGATTTAAGATTTGTGGACTTCAGCTCCCAGAATTCCCCAGCCAGCTCTTTTTCTCACTTTGCTGAAGTCATATTACGCTTACTGCATACCCACCATCTATCAAGAAAGTTACCATACATGGCTGGCTGTGGTGTTCTGGGAGTTGATGTCCACCAGTCTTAACGGGACCAAGGTTGGAGTCTCCTGATTTAAGACCTTTGGACTTCAACTCCCAGAATTCCCCAGCCAGCTCTTTTTCTCACTTTGCTAAAGTCATATTACACTTACTGCATACCCATCGTCTATTAAGAAAGTTACCCTACGTGGCTGGCTGGGGAATTCTGGGACTTGAAGTCTACCAGTCTTAAAAAGTTCCCCAGGTAGGAGAACCCTGGCCTGGGATGTGCGCGTAGGCTGACCTGGGGCTGCCGCAGAAAAGATGATAGGCTGGGCCAGATTTCGGACTGTCCCTCTCTCTCGATCTCTGTATCTCTGTATTGGGGTACAGGGTTTTTTTTCTTGAGTTTAGCAACTTTTAAAGGGGTATGGACTTCACTCACTGGCTGCTGCTGTCCCTGAGATACTCCTGAAAGGTAGGGACGAGGGCACAGAGACGGGTACACTGGTATTCACCCTGGTGGGGGGGAAAAGGAAGGCACACTTTACATCTTCTCCCCTCTTTAAGGGTGCCCGGCCTCAAGGAGGCATCTGTCGAACTCAGGATCTGGGAAGAAGGTAGAGGCGGGGTCCAAGGAGCCGATAAGTATGTAAATAGAGGGAACCCCACCTTCTAGCACTGATGATGTTACCTAGTTGGGTCATGAGACATCTGCAAGAAAAGAACCAGGCTCGGAGAGTACCAAGTATTGTGGTCCGCCAGCCACCTGCGGAGCTGGCAGCCGATTCGGACAGTGAGGAGGTTGGGGAGGAACATGGGCCAGTCCTGGAGTCTGGGGAAGGCTCGGACAAGGGCTCTGCGTCGGAGGAAGAGAGGGGGCCAGGGCCATCTGGGAGTTATTTGCTGTTTCCAGAGCCTCCAGGGTCGGACAGCAGCGAGGCAGAGGGACAGGGGTAGCCTGTTCCTAGTGCGCGCATGCGCAGAGCTGCCAGAAGAGCAGTTAAGACAGAAGGGACGACTCGGGAGTAAGGCTTGGAAGTGATTGGCCCCTCCCACAGGACATAAAAGAGGAGCAAAGGCACCTGAGGAAGCAACTTGGTTCATGCTGGTCAGTTTTACTTTCCGAAGCTCTGTTTTGACTCTGTGCTCTGTGTGGGCTTGCCAAGCTAAATTGCCAATTAAGTCTTTGGCAGCGTTTCAAGGAAGATCAACCTTATCCCGAAAGACTTTGGCAGCCTACCGGAGGACTCTTTACAACTATTTGGGACTCATATAATTCACAGCCTTTGAAAGAAAGAGGGTTTGGGGGATTGTGTGCTTTTTACTGTATCAGGAAGCCTAGGTCAGAACATCAAGAACCCCAAAATTCCTTTTCCTCCCCCCCCAAAAAAACCCCTCACTTCCCTTCTCCATTCTGCACACCCCACTCCCTTCAAGCACTGATGGCATTGCCTAGTTGGGTTATGAAACGTCTGCAAGAAAACAGCCAAGTTCAGAGAGCCCCAAGGGCCCCATAGTCCTTCTCTTCCCCTCCTCCCCTCCACACACCCCGCTCTTTTTAGCACTGATGACGTAACCTAGTTGGGTCATGAAATGTCTTCCAGAAAGTAAGCGCAGAGAGGATCCCACGATCTAGGGGGTTACGGTGGCTTTAAGGCCACCGAGTCCAGGCCTTCAGTATGGAAGCCAAGAGTGTTTCCCTTCCCCGCCTCTATTCTTCCCCTTCTACCAAAGTTTGGTCTTTATCCCGCCCACTATCCCACCGTCGCTCCGCTTCCTCCTCACCTGAAAAGGGGAGGTGCTTTTTTCACTTTCGGAATCTGGCACCAGATCTTCAGCTGGGAAGAAAAGAAAAGAAAGAGAGAGAAGGAAGGAAGGAAAAAGAAAAAAGAAAGAAAACAGAAAGGGGAAGGAAGAAAACAGAAGGAAGAAAGTAAAGGGAGAAAGGAAGAGAAAGAAAGAAGAAAGGAAGGAAAAAGAAATAGAAAGGAAGAGAAGGAAGAAAAAAGAAAGAAAACAGAAAGGGGAAGGAAGAAAACAGAAGGAAGAAAGGAAAGGAAGAAAGGAAGAGAAAGAAAGAAAAAGGAAGAAAAAAGAAAAAGAAAGAAAAAAGGAAAGAAGGAAGGAAAAAGACAGAAAGGAGGGAGAAAGAAAGAAAAAGGAAGAAAAGAAAGAAGGAAGAGAAACAAAGAAAACGAGAAGGAAGGAAGAAAAAACGAAAAGAAAAAGATTTTATTTCCCAAGGAGAAGACCCACTTTAGTAAATGTCTCACTTAGCAACCTAAATTTTGGGGCTCCATTGTGGTCGTTAGTCGAGAACTACTCGTATCCTCTCCTCCGTCAGTGGCTTCCTGACCCGTAAGTCCCCTTCCCAGGTCTCCACCTTGCTTGTTTTCTCTCCTCAAACCAGGGTTCTTTATGCACGTGTGAATGTCAAACGAATCCTGCCGGGTCAGGAGTTAAGATCCGCTTGTATTCCTGCACGGAGTTGAGAAATTCAGAGCCTTCGGCGGGATTACAGTCAGTCCTCAATTTACAACCGTTCCTTTAGCGAAGTTACGGTGTCACTGGAAAAAGCGACTTCACCCTTAAATGCCCGTTGTGGCATCCACGCGATCTAAATTCTGATACTCGGTCACCGACTCGCATTTATGACGGTCGTAGCATCCTGGGGTGCAAAGTCGATTGGGGGAGCGGGGGGGGGGAGAGCCAGATTCACTTAACAACTGCAACAACTCACTTAACATCCGTGTAAGGTGGGATTGGATTTGTATAATGTCACAGGTTGCCCTACGTGAGGCTGTTTAGGATGTTGAAATGACACAACCTATCATGCCCTCGTCCAAACGAGCTGACGGAGGGCGAGGGGGTGGCTTCGTTGGAAGGTGGGGAGGAGCAAGCCAAGTCAGGCCAGGACCTTTTAGGATTGGGACGGCTTGTAGGCAGGGAGGAGGGGGGAGGCAGGATGACCAAGAGAGGCTAAGCAGTGAACACAAGAGACGGAGCTCGGGCGAGGAGCAAGGACCACCCCCTCCTGATCCAAGAGCACGGAGAGTGGAGAGAAGGCGAGAACAGCATAGGCTAACCCAACTTCTCGGGAGGAAAGCACCTTGCTCCTCTTCAACAAGGCACACCCGGGGACTGAGCCTTAAGGAGACAATGTGGGGAGGGGCATTTGTCGGGAACAAACCCTGAATCCCCGGAGGGTCGAGTGCCGAACGTTTGCACTTTCCTGGATTCCTGGTGTGTGTGTGTGTGTGTGTGTGTGTGATCACTTTGTTCAGGGAACCTGTCAGAAACGTGGGAATTTTGAGGCAAATTTGGTTCGAACTGTCAGCTGCGGATCATCACACAACTTACATGTTTCCCAGGGCTGCCTGTGCGAATCCCTGCAGATTAAAACAAAGCGGATACTGTGAGTCATTTAAAAGCAACAAGGTAAGCAAAAGGAGCAGGAGGGAAGGGGAAGAGTCCTCGACTTACGACTGCTCGTTTAGCAAATGTTCAAAGTTACAACAGCCATGAAAAAAAAGGGACGAATTTTCCGCACAACTGACCCTTGGCAATTGACTCGTATTTTTGACGGTCACAGGGTCATCTTTCACGACCTTCGGAGCGAGCGAAGGCGAAAGACTGATTCGCTTAACGACCCGGTTGCAGGTAATCCTTGTCTTAAAACCGTTCGTTTAGCGGCCGTTCAAAGTGAGAGCCGCACTGAAAAAAAGCGACCGGTGACCGTTTTTCACAGTTACAACCGCGGAAGCTTCGGTTCGGTCACGCGATTCAAGTGGACACTTGGCAAATGACTCATATTTGTGACGGTCGTAGAATCCCGGGGTGTGTGTGTGTGTTTCGCGTGATTCCTTTTGCGGCCTTCTGACAAGCATGGGGGAGCCAGATTCACTTAACAACCGCGGGACTAACTTAAACCGTGATGATTCCCTTAACGACGGTGGCGAGAAAGGTCGCAAAATGGGGCAAGGCTCCCTTACAACCAAAGTCTCGCTTAGCAATGGAAATGGGGGGGTCAGTGGTGGCTGTAAGTCAAGGACTACCTGTTCAAACATCTGCAGGGATTCCCTTAACAACTCGGGCGCAAAATGGGAGCCAAACTCGCTTAAGCAACGTTCCCGCTTAGCGATGGAAATTCTGACCCCCAACTGCCGCCGTTAAGTCGAGGACTCCTTTCCCAGGCCAATGTCTTACCCTTCTGAGGTGCAGGAAGGGGACCCCTCACTTCGGTTCCTGCCTGGCTGCGGGGAGAGAGGTGGCGTCCGGGGGTTTTCGCCCTCGCTCTGGCGCGGGGTGCGTGAGGAATGGGGAGGGGAGGTGGGAGGCTCGTCGTCATCTGGAGGACAGAGGGAGAAAGTTAAGGGACCACAGAAGACCCCCTTACCTCACCCCGCCCGCCACCTCCTGCGGCTCCCGTAAAGACTTACCAACCAACTGGTATCCCACATCGCTGAGGTACTGCTTTAGAATGGTGGCACTGGGCTGGGGTAACTGGTCGGGGGTTTGGATCCTGGCAGCCTCCAAGAGCTAGGAAGGAAAAGTGAGAGGAAGGGGCTTTTCTCCCCCATGGGAGGGGCACAAGGCCAAGCCCACCCGGACAGGCAGCGTAGGGATGCTGGAGAACAGGAGTGGTTTACTGCCAGCAACCCAGGACGCCGAGTTACCACCGGTTCAACCGTACCGGTAGGAACCCGCCTCTGCTGGGCACGGTGTCGGTTAAAAAAAACCCAAGAGAGGCAGTCTTCTCTGCCTTTGCCCCTGCCTTATGGAAGAGTCTTTCCCCTCCCCCCAAAAGTGGGGCAGGGCCTCCCCCCGCCCCTTCCAAGTAGTTAAGGCTGGGCAGCCTTGTGTGGGGAGGCCGGAGGTGCCTGCAATCTGGGGGGGCTGGTTTCGATTTGAGTTTGCATCCCGCCCGCCTTGTTTTAACGAGTCGCTCAAGGCGGTGAACATATCCAGTGGGTCTTCCTCGTCCGATGTGACTCGGAACAACAACCTTGTGAGGTGGGCTGGGCTGAGAGAGGGGGACTGACCCTAAGACATCCCACGGGCTTTCAGGGTGAAGGTAGGACTAGAATTCCCAGTCTCCTGGTGATTGGCCCAGTCACCCAGCTGGCTTTCTTGCCTAAGACTAGAATTCCCAGACTCCTGGTGATTGGCCCAGTCACCCAGCTGGCTTTCGTGCCTAAGACTAGAATTCCCAGTCTCCTGGTGATTGGACCAGTCACCCAGCTGGCTTTCTTGCCTAAGGCTAGAATTCCCAGTCTCCTGGTGATTGGCCCAGTCACTCAGCTGGCTTTCGTGCCTAAGACTAGAATTCCCAATCTCCTGGTGATTGGCCCAGTCACCCAGTTGGCTTTCTTGCCTAAGACTAGAATTCCCAGTCTCCTGGTGATTGGCCCAGTCACCCAGTTGGCTTTCTTGCCTAAGACTAGAATTCCCAGTCTCCTGGTGATTGGCCCAGTCACCCAGTTGGCTTTCTTGCCTAAGACTAGAATTCCCAGACTCCTGGTGATTGGCCCAGTCACCCAGTTGGCTTTCTTGCCTAAGACTAGAATTCCCAGTCTCCTGGTGATTGGCCCAGTCACCCAATTGGCTTTCTTGCCTAAGACTAGGATTCCCAGTCTCCTGGTGATTGGCCCAGTCACCCAGTTGGCTTTCTTGCCTAAGACTAGAATTCCCAGTCTCCTGGTGATTGGCCCAGTCACCCAGTTGGCTTTCTTGCCTAAGACTAGAATTCCCAGTCTCCTGGTGATTGGCCCAGTCACCCAGTTGGCTTTCTTGCCTAAGACTAGAATTCCCAGTCTCCTGGTGATTGGCCCAGTCACCCAGTTGGCTTTCTTGCCTAAGACTAGAATTCCCAGTCTCCTGGTGATTGGCCCAGTCACCCAGTTGGCTTTCTTGCCTAAGACTAGAATTCCCAGTCTCCTGGTGATTGGCCCAGTCACCCAGTTGGCTTTCTTGCCTAAGACTAGAATTCCCAGTCTCCTGGTGATTGGCCCAGTCACCCAGTTGGCTTTCTTGCCTAAGACTAGAATTCCCAGTCTCCTGGTGATTGGCCCAGTCACCCAGTTGGCTTTCTTGCCTAAGACTAGAATTCCCAGTCTCCTGGTGATTGGCCCAGTCACCCAGTTGGCTTTCTTGCCTAAGACTAGAATTCCCAGTCTCCTGGTGATTGGCCCAGTCACCCAGTTGGCTTTCTTGCCTAAGACTAGAATTCCCAGTCTCCTGGTGATTGGCCCAGTCACCCAGCTGGCTTTCTTGCCTAAGACTAGAATTCCCAGTCTCCTGGTGATTGGCCCAGTCACCCAGTTGGCTTTCTTGCCTAAGACTAGAATTCCCAGTCTCCTGGTGATTGGCCCAGTCACCCAGCTGGCTTTCTTGCCTAAGACTAGAATTCCCAGTCTCCTGGTGATTGGCCCAGTCACCCAGTTGGCTTTCTTGCCTAAGACTAGAATTCCCAGTCTCCTAGTAATTGGTCCAAAGTCGCCCAGTTGGGTGCCTAAGACAGAACTAGAACTCCCCGTCTCCTAGTAATTGGTCCAAAGTCGCCCAGTTGGGTGCCTAAGAGAGGACTAAAACTCCCTGTCTCCAAGTAATTGGTTCAAAGTAATCCAGTTGGGCTTCGTGCCTAAGAGAGTACTAGAACTCCTTGTCTCCTGGTGATTGGCCCAAAGCCACCCAGTTGTCTTTCCTGCCTACATAGGACTAGAACTCCCAGTCTCCTGATGCATTAGCTCAAAGTCACTTAGCTGACTTTCATGCCTGAAATGGGACTAGAACTCCCAGTCTCCTGGTGATTGGCCCAGTCACCCAGTTGGCTTTCTTGCCTAAGACTAGAATTCCCAGTTTCCTGGTGAGTGGCCCAGTCACTCAGCTGGCTTTCGTGCCTAAGACAGAACTAGAACTCCCCGTCTCCTAGTAATTGGTCCAAAGTCGCCCAGTTGGGTGCCTAAGAGAGGACTAGAACTCCCCGTCTCCTAGTAATTGGTCCAAAGTCACCCAGTTGTCTTTCCTGCCTACGATAGGACTAGAACTCCCAGTCTCCTGATAATTAGCTCAAAGTCACTTAGCTGACTTTCATGCCTGAAATGGGACTAGAACTCCCAGTCTCCTGGTGATTGGCCCAAAATCACCCAGCTGCTTGCGTGCCTAAGGTGGCACTGGAACTCCCAGTTACTGACTTAACAATGGCAGCGATTCGCTTTTAACAGTGTTTTGACAAAGGAAAGGTCGTAAAACGGGGCAAATCTCACCGAAGACGTATTTCAAGTTAGCGATATAAATGTTGGTCATAAGTTGAGGACTACCTGGGATTCATTCAGCCCAGGCTGGTGGCTTTGGGGGGGTGGGGGGAGAGGGTACAAAGCCCCATGTGCTCTACCACAAAGCTGCAATGCCATTGGCCCAACTGCCCTTCCTTTTAACCCCCGTCGGCTATCGTCCCGACTCCTGATTTTTTTTCCTTCCCCCTTTTCTTACCACCTGGAATTGGGGCTGCGGGAGGACTTGTTCCATCTCGTAGAGATAATCGCAGAAGAGATTCTCCACCTCTTTCATGAAAACTTCCCCGTAATCCGCTTCCAGATGTTCCTAAAACACACACACACACACAAAACAGGACACACAATCAAGGCCCAGAGGGATGCCCAGCGCACCTGGCTTTATAGTCCCAAAGGTGCTTTTTTCCCAAGAGGCAACTGGACTTTCTGGTTAACACACAGGCACGCTTCAAACCCAAGAATTTATTTATTTATTTATTTTATTCAATTTATAAGTCGCTCCCTCTCCACGAAGGGACTCGGGGCGGCGTACAATTAAATATATAAACATATGGTATGGAGGAGGCATATCAGGATTATTTCCGATCTCCGCTCCTTCCGTGTACAGTTGAAGACCCACCTCTTTCAATTATCTGGCCTGGCTCAACCGTAATTTTTTCGTATTCCTCCTGACTGTCTTTTTTAAATTTTAAATTTTTATTGTATATTGGGTTTTTATTATTGGGGTATGTTAATGATTTTAATTGTCTAAATGTTGTAATTTATTACCTCCTCCGTGCATGTATGTCTTTGTATATATGTATGTTTATGTGTTTGTACACACGTGTTATGTTTTATATGTTCTAGTGTACGCCGCCCCGAGTCCTGCCTGGAAAGGGAGCGGGTAATAAATTCAATATTATTATATATTATTATTATTATTATTATTATTATTATTATTATTATTATACATAAAACATTTTACAATTTCATAAATAAATAGCTATGAAGTTAAAACAGTACAATAAAATTAACAATTAAAATACCCAAAAATTTACCATTTAAAATTGCCAGGGGGGATTCAAGAATATAGTTCATATTTAAGCCAGGCCGGCTAGTTGGAACAGGTGGGTCTTGAGTTTCTTACGGAAGGAGCGGAGATCAGTAGTTGTTCTAATGTCGGGGGGGAGGTCATTCCAGAGGGTTGGGCCCATCACAGAGAAGGCCCTACTCCTGGGCATCGCCCGCTGGCATTGCGTAGTGGACGGCACCCGGAGGAGTCCCTCTCTGTGAGAGCGAATTGGTCGCAGGGATGTATGGGGCAGGATGCGATCCCGCAGGTAACTAGGTCCTGTGCCATGGAGCGCTTTGAAGATGGTAATCAACACCTTGAAACGCACCCGAAAAACCACAGGTAGCCAGTGCAGCTCGCGCAGGAGAGGTGTTATATGGGAGTACCTCGTACATCCCATAATTGCCCGCGCGGCCGCGTTCTGGACCAGCTGCAGTCCCCGGGTGCATCTCAAGGGGAGCCCCATGTAGAGAGCATTGCAGTAGTCCAGACGGGACGTCACCAGCGCATGAGTGACTGTGCGAAGGGCATCCCGGTCCAATAGGGGGCGCAATTGGCGCACCAGAATACACAAAAGCCATTAGCTTGTCCACCCCAAGAATAAAAACACCCCTAAACTGAGCAACGTGTGATACGCAGTACAATGCCGAGAGGAGATCTGTACACGGGGGACGACGACGACAAAACAGCCACTTCGCAAACCCATGGCGCAACTTAGCAGAACAAACCCATCGGGATTAGATCCAGCCGTCCAGCTGCGTTTAAAAGACACAGGCCACTCTACGGTGTATAAAGAAAATCTTTATCAGATGTTCTACAGATGGCATCTCCCTCCAGCACGGCTTTCCAAAATGTTCAAAAATCTGGCCCCAAACTGTTGGAAGTGTAAAAAAAAACCACCAGGCACTTTCTATCCTATGTGGTGGACGTGCAATGAGGCAAAAAAAATATTGGAAAATGATTCAATCGTGGTTAGAACAAATGGTGGGAGAACAAATTAGGTTTAAACCAGAAACTTTTCTCCTAGGCATAATACCGGAGGGGTTTAAGAAAGATTACACTTTTTCTAATTATACATATACTGACTGCAGCGCGCATAACCTACGCACAGCATTGGAAAAAAGAAAATACACCATCAGAGCTAGATACAATCAGAAAAGTGTTGGCCTGTGCAGAAGCAGATAGGCTCACTTCTTGAACTTAAAAATAAAGGGGAATCGGAATATTTTGAAGTATGGAACAGATTTTATGATTGGTATAAGACAAGATGACAAGACTGGAACCAATGTATATATTGTGATTGGACAGAAGGACAGACAGCGTATTAAGTAGATTAATTGTTAATGGTTGAAACTAGCTGTACATAATGTGATTGTATGGTCAGTCCGACTCCGCGGTATTGCATTGTTTTTAAATGTAAAAATAATAAAAATATACTTTTTAAAAACAAACAGCCACTTCGCAAGCCCATGGCGCAACTTAGCAGAACAAACCCATCGGGATTAGATCCAGCCGCCCAGCTGCGTTTAAAAAACACAGGCCACTCTCTTGAGTTGTTAGAGGCTGGCTGCCTTGCAATCTGGCAGTTCAAATCTCACCAGGCTCAAGGTTGACGCGGCCTTCCATCCTTCCGAGGTGGGTCAAGTGAGGACCCAAATTGTGGGGTGGGGTGGGGTGGGGCAATAGGCTGACTCTGTAAACCGCTTAGAGAGGGCTATAAAGCGGTATATAAGTCTAAATGGCATTGCTATTTTGAAGACAACAAAGTCCCTATTTGGGGCAGAGAGGATTGCTGGTTTGAAAGAGAGGTTAAAGAGGCCCGTATAGGTCGAAATTAAACAACGCTTGGGGAGCAAAACTATGATAAATCTAGACAGCATCCTAAAAAGCAGAGACATCACCCTGCGTATCGTCAAGGTTTATGGTTTTCCCAGTTGCAATGGGTGGCTGTGAAAGTTGGACCTTAAGGAAGGCTGAGCGCCAAAGAATGGAGGCCTTTGAACTCTGGTGCTGGAGAAGACTCCTGCATTGAGTCCCTTGGACTGCAAGGCCATCCAACCGGTCAGTCCTGGAGGAGGTCAACCCTGACTGCTCTTTAGAAGGCCAGATCCTGAAGAGGAAACTCAAATGCTTTGGCCACCTAATGGGAAGGAAGAAGGACTCCCTGGAGAAGAGCCTCATGCTGGGAACGATGGAGGGCAGAAGAAGAAGAAGGGGACGACAGAGAAGGAGGTGGCTGGATGGAGTCACCGAAGCATTCGGCCTGAGCTTCAATGGACTCCAGAGGATGGCAGAGGACAGGAAGGCCTGGAGGAACGTCGTCCATGGGGTCGCGATGGGTCGGATACGACTTCGCAATTAACAACCACAAAAGGACACAAATGACCAGCTGTCTGCAAAGAGGATAAATCCTTCCGTTCCCCACCCTCCAGTCAGAGCTGAAGAAGCTTCTTGGATGAGAAGTGAAACGTCTTGAAAAGAAAAACCAGAACGTCCAGTTGCCTCTTGGGGAAAAAAAAAGCCCCTTTGGGACAACCATGACCTTGGATGATGGAGAATCTCCCTACACACCGGGCTCTATAATTTGAAAGCCAAACACCTGTCCAGCCTGGGAGCAGCCTCTTTAAAAAGTAGTCCTTTGACGACAAGGTGTTCGGTTCACCCCGTGGGGCGAAGGAGGCAACTGGTTTCCTTCACCCTGACCTATTTTTCTGCGCTTCAAGGGCTCCCCGTAGTAGCAAGAATGTCTCAGGGGGCCAAAGTGGGAAAAAGACACCAAGGTCCATCCAGCTTTGCTTCTGGTTTGCAAACTGCTGGTAGATTTTGGGCTCCAGGCTGTAGAGGTGGGGGAAATGAAATTCTGCCTTTGGGATTCGCGGATGAGATAGGCTGGTCGCCATTGTAAGGGACGGTTACAGATTAAAGTGGGCGAAAACGAAACAAATCTTGAGGCTGAAAATCTATTAGCTGGGTTCGGTTATGCTGAAAAAGAGCGGGAAGATTAACTCCTTTTCTTCTTCTTTTAGTTTCACTTCTATGTTGACAATCTCAATAAAAACTAGAAGAGATAGGAGGAGAGAGAGACACACACACACAGAGAGAGAGAGAGAGAGAGAAAGACGTAGAGAGATAGAGACAGGAAGAAAGAGACAGAAAGCAAGGGAGAGAGAGAGACAGAGATTAGATAGCTAGATAGATGGATAAGAGAGAAATGAGGGATAGATAGATACTATAGATAGATAATACTATAGACAGATATAGACAGACAGATGATAGAGAGAGACAGATAGATGGATGGATGATAGGCAGTTATAGAAATGATGGTGATGAGGATTGAAATAGAAGCGATAGACAGACATAGATGAGAGAAATGAGAGAGAGAGATACAATAGACAGATGTTGGATAATAGACAAAGAGATACTGTAGGTAGATAAGAGAAAGAGAGAAAAGAGATGATTCTATAAGATAGATAATAGAGAGATGATAGATAGAAGGAGAGAGAGATGGATGGATGATAGGTACTATAGAAATGATGGTGATGTTTGAAAGATAGACAGATATAGATGAGAGAAGAGATAGATACTATAGATAGATAGAGCTGGATAATAAGACAGATACTGTACACAGATAAATAAGAGAAAGAGAGAAATGAGAGATAGATACTGCAGATAGACAGTGAGATATTAGACAGATAATAGACAGAGAGAGAGAGAGAGATGGATGGATGATAGGGAGTTATAGAAATAATAGTGATGAAGATTGAAATAGAGATAGACAGATATAGATGAGAGAAATGAGAGAGAGATACAATAGATAGATAGTTGGATAATAGACAAAGAGATACTGTAGGTAGATAAGAGAAAGAGAGAAGTGAGAGATAGACTATAAGATAGATAATAGACAGATGATAGATAGACGGAGAGAGAGAGAGAGATGGATGGATGATAGGGAGTTATAGAAATAATAGTGATGAAGATTGAAATAGACAGAGATAGACAGATGTAGATGAGAGAAATGAGAGAGAGATACAATAGATAGATAGTTGGATAATAGACAAAGAGATACCGTAGGTAGAAAAGAGAAAGAGAGAAATGAGAGATAGATTCTATAAGATAGATAATAGATAGATAGATAGATAGATAGATAGATAGATAGATAGATAGATAGATGGAGAGAGATGGATGGATGATAGGGAGTTATAGAAATAATAGTGATGGGTGGATGGATGATAGGGAGTTATAGAAATGATGGTGGTGAAGATAGACAGAAATAGATGAATAGAAAAGAGAGACAGACGAAGGGCTTCAAGACTTCTGTCCTCCCAGCCTTACCTGCACGTATTTTTCCTTCTGCTTGTTGTCACTCAGCAATTGGAGTACCAGGATTCTGAAGTTTTCTTGGGCTTTCTGTATCATGTCCAGGTCCTGAGGTGTCTATGGACGAGAGAAAAAAGAGATGGAAGGGCATAATTCAGAGCGAGCGTGTGAGAGACAGAGAAAGACAGAAAGGAAGAGAGAGAGAGAGAGAGAGGGAGAGAGAAAGAAAGACAGAGACAGAAAGAAAGAGAGGGAGAGAGAGAGACAGAAAGACAGAGAGAGGGGGGGGGGAGAAAGAGAGGGAGGGAGAGAGAGAGAGAAAGAGAGAGGGAGGGATAAAGACACAGAAAAACACAGAGACAGAAAGAGGGAGGAAGAGAGAGGGAGGGGAGAATCTCCTTAAGTCAGAGGGGAAGGGGATTATCCAGAAGGGCCGTATGGATGATTCTACGGTGGGATCCTTTCTGCGGACACAGAGAGGGAGACTCACTGCTTTGGAGTGATGGATGGGGGGCTCATTCTCTGGAAAGTAGATATCGATAGCATCGTAGATTTTCCCGTGGGGATGGTTTTCCTCCAACATGTTCATGACAATCTGGGGGGAAAGGAGAAAGCAAGAGAAGGTCTGCGGAGGATGGATCGTCCTTGGAAAAACCTTGGGATGTTTTAAAATAAAAATTAAAAAAAAAGAGGCTCACTAACTCCACACGAGTAAAGTGGGAGTAAGACGGATTGCAGATGCTGCTCCTTTTAGCCCCGTTTCTCCATCTGTGCAACTTTTAACCTGGGGTGGCCTTACAATACAATGCAATACAATAGTAGAGTTGGAAGGGACCTTGGAGGTCTTCTAGTCCAACCCCCTGCCTAGGCAGGAACTTCAACTCCCAGAATTCCCCAGCCAGCACAGCTTTTTTTCCCCCTAGTGCTGTTGTAACATCAGACGGTCACTAAGCAAACTCTTGTTAAGTTGAGGACAGTGTTTCCCCCATGCCATCCCTCTTACTCAACAACTCATTCCCACAACACCGTCCAACTATTTACTAAGGCTGTGTTACTATTCTTCTTCTCGTCCTTCCTATCACCTACCTCCTTTTCTACTTAGGACCAGGACGTTGTTGCTGGGATCTTTACGGTTTATATTGTTTGATTTACCTTCCTCGTGTATGATTTCTGTTGATGGCTTATTTAGTATCCTGGGACTGTCACAGGGGGTGGGATCTTAGGATTTATGAGGAGTGTATTTTTATGATCATGATTTATGACTTATGACTTTTATGTACAGTGACAGCTTATGCACCGGAGATAAAATTCCTTGTGTGTCCAATCACACTTGGCCCATAAAGAATTCCATTCCATTCAATCCTCTCTTCTCTCCTCTTCCCTGCTCGCCTCTTTTCTCTCCTCTCCTCTATATTTTTTTCTCCTCTCTTCCCTCCTCTCCTCTTCTCTATTCTCCCCTCTCCTCTATATTTTCTTCTTCTATCTTCCCTCTTCTTCTTTCTCTCCTCTCCTATATTTTCTTCTCTCCTCCCGTTCTCTATTCTCTATTCTCTCCTCTCTATTCTCTTCTCTCTCCTCTATATTTTCTTCTTTTCTATATTCCCTCTTCTCTCTTCTTCTCCTCTCATATATATTTTCTTCTCTCCTCTCTTCTATATTTTCTTCTTCTCTTCTATATTCTTTCTCTCCCCTTCTCCTCTCCTTTATTTTCTTCTTCCCTCTCTCCTCTTCTGTTCTCTTCTTCTCCTTTCTCTCCTGCTCTCTCTTCTCTTTTCTTCCCTCCTCTCCTTTCTATTCTCTCTCTCCTCTATATTTTCTTCTTCTCTTCTATATTCTTTCTCTCCCTTTCTCCTCTCCTTTACTTTCTTCTTCCCTCTCTCCTCTTCTATTCTCTTCTTCTCCTTTCTCTCCTGCCCTCTCTTCTCTTTTCTTCCCTCCTCTCCTTTCTATTCTCTCTCTTCTCTATATTTTCTTCTCTTCTCTATTTTCTTTTCTTTTCTGTATTCTCCTCTCCTCTCTCCTCTCCTCTTGTAATAGATGTGTCAGTGTTAAGGGGGCACATTTGGACTCTCCAGTCCGGTGTTTCTCACCTTCAGCAACTTTTAAGACGCCCAGAATCCCCCCACCCCCGGCCTTAAAAGTTGCAGAGACGGAGAAACGCCCCCTCTACGGCTTCATCTCCAGGCTTCCCAGACCTGGTTCAATGACTCCCAAAGGGGGAGTTTCTCTTTGGGGGTCCCAAAGCCCCATTCGACTCCAAAGCCCATCATCCCCCTGATCTCACCTTAGCCTGCAGCCCCAGGCGCAGCTTGATCAGGTGCCGGAAGGGCACCAGGTCCGGCGCCGCCGCGGCCACGTTCTCCAAGAAGGTCAGGGCCCGCGGGAAGTCCGAGAAACGGCGGGCGCAGACCACGTGCCAGGCGGCGGCCGCCACCACCCGCAGGGCCACGGCCGGGCAGGGCCCCTCGGAGGCCGCCTCGCCCGGAGGATCGTCGCCCATGGAAGAGACGCAGCCGCAGCACAGCGGGCGTCGAGAGAGAGGATACGCCTTCCCTCTGCCGGCCCTGGCCACGCCCTCAGGCGGAAGCCACGCCCTCCTCGCGGCACGCTCCGGGGTGTGCCACGCCCCTTAGACAGCGGCCACCCAATCCTGACTCGCGCTGCAGCCGCGCCCCCAGAAACCACGCCTTCGTCACGCTTCTCCCCGCCCACCCTCGTGCCCGCCTTTCTTCGCGCGCAAAGGAAGATCACGCGCTCCTCGAAACTCCCCCCCACCGCCGCAGAGGCCACGCCTCCTAGAGAGCGGCCACCCAATCCTGACTCGCGCTCCGGCAAAGGCTCCGCCCCCCCGCAGCCACGCCTTCCGCACGCTGCTCCCTCTCAGTCCCGCCTTCTTGGCGCTCCGAGGAATGCCACGCGCTCCTCGCAATAACAACCCCCTCCCCGCGCAGGCCACGCCCCCTACACAGCGGCCCCCAATCCTGACAAAGGCTCCGCCCCCCGAAGCCACGCCTTCCGCACGCTGCTCCCCCTCAGTCCCTCCTTGGCGCTCCAAGGAATGCCACGCGTTCCTTGCAACAACACGCCCCCCACGCGCACAGGCCACGCCCCTAGACAGCCCCTCACCCAATCCTGACTCGCGCTCCAGCCCCGGCAAAGGTTCCGCCCGCCCCGAAATCACACCTTCCTCACGCGTCTCCCCGTTCACTACTCCCCCTCAGTCCCTCTCCGAGGCCACGCCCCCAGTAGACAGCCGGTCCCAATGCTGATTCAGCAAAGGCCCCGCCCCCGAAACCACGCCTTCCTCGCGCTCCTCCCCGCCTATTACTCCCCCTCCAGTCCCTCCCCGCCCCCTAGGCCGCCTGCCCCAATCCTTACTCGCGCTGCAGCAAAGGCCCCGCCCCTCCCAAGCCAGCCTTCTTTGAGCTCCACCTTCACCAGCGGAAGCTCCGCCCCCAAACGGCCTTCATCCTTCCACATCCGCTTTTGACAGCTTGACGCCCGGAAAGGAATCTTCGCCCTGCCGCTCCCCTCAAGTCCTCCGTCCCGCTTTTAAACCATCCCCACAAACGGGAGGGTAAAATTGCTTTCTACCCGGCCTCCCGCTTCGGGACTCATCCCAGGCCTCCGCGCAGCCCTGAACCTGAACTTCCGCTATGTTTCCATGGAGTCCCGCCGCGCATCGCCCCGCCGGAATCGTCACTTCCGGTTTTGGGACCGGCTCTTCCCTCCTTAGCTTGAACGGCAGCGTCCCCTGGTGGCTGTTTGTGGGATAACACAGGTAGGGTATATCACCTCTTGCAGGTCTTCTGCGAGCTGATGGGAGTTGTAGTCCTTCGTGCTTGGACGCTCATGGGGCTTGGGGACTAAATTCATCCCCGACATTGATCCTTTTTTATTTTATTTGGTTTCTGGCCCGCCTTCCATTCCAAAACTCAAGGCGCAGGCTCTCCTTGCTGTTCTCCCCACAACAATCCTAAAGCCTCCCTCACAAGGTTGTTGTGTGGGGAGAACGACAAGGAGAACCTGTGCCTTGAGTCTTCCGAAACAAATCCCAGGATCTCTCCTTCCCAGGCATACCAGCCTGCAAAGCTAGTTTGTTGCACCAAAGCTGGTCTGTACAACAGAGTCTGCAAGAGGAAGGACTCTACAGAGTGATACTTTTCAACCTTGGCAACTTCAGCTCCCAGAATTCCCCAGCTGGACTTCAATTCCCAGAATTCCCCAGCTGGATTTCAACTCCCAGAATTCCCCAGCTGGACTTCAATTCCCAGAATTCCCCAGCTGGATTTCAACTCCCAGAATTCCCCAGCCGGATTTCAACTCCCAGAATTCCCCAGCCGGACTTCAACTCCCAGAATTCCCCAGCCGGACTTCAACTCCCAGAATTCCCCAGCTGGACTTCAACTCCCAGAATTCCCCAGCTGGACTTCAACTCCCAGAATTCTCCAGCCGGACTTCAACTCCCAGAATTCCCCAGCTGGATTTCAACTCCCAGAATTCCCCAGCCGGACTTCAACTCCCAGAATTCCCTAGCCGGACTCCAACTCCCAGAATTCTCCAGCCGGGCTCCAACTGCCAGAATTGAGTCCCAAACTTGGTTGAGCTGTTGCTGGGTGATGATGTAATGAAAGGTCTTTGGGATTCCCAGTATGGCTCTGCCTGAAGGTGGCAGAGCTTCGTTATGTAGAATAGACTGGCTCAGGCCTTAATGGCCCATTGACAAAGGTGGGAGGCTGGGGCAGAAAGCTGCAGGGAGCATCTTTGTCTTTAAAACATGTTTCTCCTTTTCTCATCCGGGGAAATGTACTATTCTGCCTTTTTTTCATATTTCCTAAAATATTTCATTTTTCTAGATGAATGGGTGCTAATTTCCTACAAGGCATTTGGCAACCCACTTCTGAAAACAAAATAGCCAGCAAAAACTATGATTTAATCAGCTGCTTGGAGATGCCTTCCAGTTGGTCTGTCCTCTTCTCAAAGGAGGTGACTTTACTTGCTGGAGAAATCTAGAACCGCTCACCTCAAATCTACAGCTTTCGATTCTTTTTAGCGGCTTGCATGATCTGTAGATGGTTTTGTGTGTTTTGGTACTGTTTTCTTGTGTTTCCCAAGAGTCAGGAATACGAGAGGAGCGGCTATAAAAATTAAAGCAATAAATTAAGTCAGTTTATCGTGGCCAGGAACCCTTTTTATAGTCAGCCAAGTTGGCAGTTCTCTCCCGATCTTGGAAGACGTAACGGGCACTTTGTCCGTGGGAAGAAATCTTTCTTTTTGTCTGACTTCTCCTTTTTCAACCACATTAAACACCCGAGTATTTTGAGAGGGGGCAGCTGTTTCTGAGCCCTTGGACCGTAAGGGGGCGAGGGGGAAGAGAAAACATCCCTTCTGAGGCTGTTGCAAGAGAAAATTCGTTTGCATCAAACATAAATCCAATTTGCAAGATTGCTCTCCGGGAAGACGTCTCATAAGTATTACACGGACTTAGGTATAACATCTGTGTGACCCTTGAATAAAGCTATCGAAATACTTTGAAAAATATATCACTCGCAGATAAGACTACCATGGAAACTTTATATTGTTTTACATTTTGACAGTTGGCTTAATCCTAGGCAGGGGTGGGATTCAGCCAGTTTGGAACGGTTCGAGCGATCAGCTGGGGAGTTTTGATAGCTCCAACGATCAGCTGGGAAGCAAACCGGTTCGCTCTGACGATCAGGTGGGACCGCCTACCTGCACCTCGCGCGACAGAGTGGATTGCTGCACCTCAGCTGTGTTACTCCTCAGAAGTAACGTGGAGGGTAGGTTTTGTTAAAACTGGTGACGTGCCCGGAGAACACAATCACCGAACCAGTTGTTAAACTGGCAGGATCCCACCACTGACCCTAGGTCTGTGATGGCATGCTCCGTGGCACGCGGAGATATATTTCGTGGTGCACCAATCGTCAGCTCCGGTGCATGCGTGTATCGGCCAGCTGATTTTTTTGCCCTTCTGGAGGGTCAGGGGAGGCTGTTTTCGCCCTCCCCAGGCTTCACTAAGGCTCCGGAGGCTGGGGACGGGTCGTGCTCAGGTGTGCGTGTGGGAGATTGAGTGGGCAACCACATACGTGAGAGTGGGCATGTACGCACGCCATTTTGGCACGCCGTAAGAAGAAGATTTGCCATCACTCCCCTAGGTCATCCAGGGTTTATCTGTTTTTCCTGATATTTGGGCTAAAAATTTGAGGGTCAGCTTATCCATGGAGGGGTTTATAGATGAGTATTGTACATATTTCCTCCGTTCAATCACATCCAGTTCTTAAAAGGCAGCCTGGGCAAGTCCCTGCAGTTTTCTTGAGAAGGTTCCCCCCCCCCCCCAGAAATGCTTATTTCAGTGATCGTAAAAATAGAGAACTGGAAGGGTAGACTCCAACATTTTGCGGAAGATGGAGCAGCTTTAAAGAGAGTTGCACAAATCTGCGGTTGAGTAGTCAAACAACTAGGGTGCCATCCCGATAAAGGGCAGCCGATATTCTGGCTCGCAATTCTGAATTTTATAGTTGCGGCAAAGAATTAAAAGAAGTGACCAGAGGGATAAGTAAAAACTGAAAGTGGTCCCTCAGTTCTGATGGCGGCAGGAGAGGGGAGCCTCCGTGTCAAACTCTCCGTCAGGTTTCCGAAAGTTGCCCTAATTAACTTACGAGCCTCGAGCCAAGTTTCAAAAGAAATCCAGTCATTTATTAGGAACAACATCTTGGCAATACCAGCGTGGAATCAGATCTAATGTCAGTTCAATGATGGCTGAACTTTACCCCCGGGTCTACCCTCCTCTCAGTCTGTGTCATAAATCACATTCCCAACGAGGTGCTGCAGCAGGTTGTAAAATTTCGCGCCTCACAAGCCTGCTGTAGTGTTCTGAGATCGGACTCTAGCCGAAGGTATGTATGGAATTCTCTCCTCCCATGGATGCTGGTAGGCAGAGGCAGAATATTTTTTTTCTTATTTTCCTCCCCAAAAACTAAGGAGCGTCTTATACTCTGAAAAATACGGTAATTCTTTGAAGTAGCAAAGTAAATTCTCCAAAGAAATGTAGAGTCTGATTAAAAACTGGCTAAAGTCAAGGACTTACGATGAATAGAATACAACAGTGATGGCGAACCTATGACACGCATGCCACAGGTGGCACGCGGAGCCATTTCTCAGGGCATGCAAGGCGCTACCCTGTCAGCTGGCCAGCGCGCATGCGCGCGCTGGCCAGCTAAGTTCACCCTTTTAAAAAACCATCTTATGCCTTCCCCAGGCTCCAGAGGCTTTATAGGAGCCTGGGGAGGGTAAAAAGAGCCTCCCCCGCCCTCCGAGGCCCTCCGGAGGCTTCATGAGCTTCCATGAAGCCTCCGGAGCGCAAAAAAACGACCCTAAGGCAAACCGGAAGTTCTGGAACGGACTTCCGGTTTGCTCGGAGGGTCGTTTTGAGCGCTCCAAAGGCGTCAGGGAAGCTTCCTGATGGTCCCTGAAGCCTCCAGAGGGCATCCGGGGCAGGGGGAGACTCTTTTCGCCCTCCCCAGGCTCCTATAAAGCCTCTGGAGCCTGGGGAGGGTGAAAAAAGCATGTAAAAATAGGGGGGGGGGAAGCGCCTGTAGTACGCGCATGCACACTGGGGGGTCGCACATTGCATTATGGGTGCGGCACGCCCGCACACGACCCCCCCTGCGCTCCCCCCCCACTTATGGCACGCGAGCCAAAAAAGGTTCACCATTGCTGGAATAGAACAACAGAGTTGGAAGGGACCTTGGAGGTCTTCTAGTCCAACCCCGTTTAGGCAGGAAACCCGACACCGCTTCGGGACAATCGAGCCCAAAATTTCCTTTGTTAAGCAAGACAGTGAAGTGTCTTTTGCCCCATTTTACGACCTTTCCCGCCACAGTGGTTACGTGACTCACTGCAGTCATTAAGTTAGCAACACGGTTGTTAAGTGAATCTGGCGTCCCCACTGTCTGCTTGCCAAGGTCGCAAAGGGGGAATCACGTGACCCAGGACACGGCAACTGTCATAAGTAGGAGTCAGTGGCCAATCCTCTGAATTTGGATCACGTGTCCAAGGGGAGGCTGCAACGGTCGTAAGTGTGAGCTGGGAGCAGATTCGGACAGTGAGGAGTTGGGGAGGAGCATGGGCCAGTCCTAAAGGCTGGGAAAGGCTCGGAGGAGGGCTCTGTGTCGGAGGCAGGGAGGGGGCCAGGGCCGTATGCCAGTTATCAGCTGCCTTCGGAGTCGGACATCAGTGAGGCAGAAGAACAGCTGGAGCCTGTTCCCAGTGTGCGCATGGGCAGAGTTGCCAGACGAAGGGAGCAGCTAAAGAAGAGGGATCGACTTGGGACTATGGCCACAGGTGCACGGTGAGCCGGAAGAAATAAAAGAGGAGCGACAGGGGAGTGGAGTTTGCAGGAGACAGTTAGTTTGTTTAATTGGTTTGGAGACTCCTTGCCAAGTTTTGCAGAGATCGGCCTGGCAGCTCTCCAAGCCAGAGAAGGTCTGTGACCGTAAATCCGCCCTCGAAAGACTTTGCTGGATGGGAAGGAGCAAAATTCACGGGCAATTAATAAAAGGGGATTTTGTCGGGACCAGAAGTTTGCTTCCTGCTCTTGGAAAGCCTCGGTCAGAACAAAGACTACGTTATTTTTTTTTTAAAAGCACACTAGGAGTTAAAAATCGTTTATTTTCAAATAAATACCTATATTAGTACGAACACACACAAAAATAACAGTTTTTCTTTTTCTTTTTCTTTCTTTTTGCTTCATTCGTTGTCCATATAGGTTAAATGCAGCACGACAGCAAATGTAAAGAACAATGAAGAATCTGGCTAGGAATTAAAAACTTTCTCAGCTCAGCACTAAGATTACACGATCAGCTCTCTTGACCCTTTGGATTTGCCTATATTTTAATTTGCGTGAACGGCAGAAGCCCGCTTAGCCAACTTAGATTGCATTAATCCACCTCAGCAGTCTGATTTCCACTTAAAAATACATTTCCAGGACCAATCCTGAAAAAAAAAAAAGGAAAGCTAATAAAATCCCCCCTCCCCGCCCACCCAAACTCCCTGAATCTGTTCAAGGAGGAGAAAATGTGGGGGGAAATTCCTAGAAAATCCCTTGGGCTCAAGTGATCAGAAACCCCCCCCCCCAACCCACTTCATAATTTGAAAAGCCAATCGATCGCTTCTCCGCTGGAGACTTTTTTGCACCGTTAGTGGAAGCAAGCGTGCGCGCATGTGAGGATCGGCGTGCGTTTTAACGAAGGGGGTAAATTTCACGGTGAAAACATACGGGTCAAGTGATCAACGGATGGGGGAAATGCTTTGCACAGGGTGGCACACCTCTGGGGGCCAGTGGGGGGCAGTTGGGGGTGGGGAGATGGGGTCCCACAGCTGGAGGGGCAGCCGAGTCCTCGACCCACATCTCGGGGGGAATAAGAGTGAGACAAAGGAAGATGCTTCGAATTGTGCCCAACGTTGATCACGACCGTAGATCGGGTGATTATATTCTGGGGGGAAAAATATGGAGTGGAACAAAGACGAAGAAAAGAGAAATCGGTGGATGACGAGATGGAGAAGGTCACTCCCAGGAGATACATTTTTTTCACCGGCCTCGTGGGCTCGGCATACCCCACTGTGTTTCCGTGGCTCGGGCGACGGCCCCCCTCTTCTCTCCGCCACCTGATTCTGTTGTGCTGTCCCATCACAATCGACACCGTGTTTAAGTGCAGGCTCAAACGGGCCGCCCTGTGGCCCCTGGCCTGGAGGCGGCCGCCGCCCCGTCAGCATTGGCGGCTCCTCCAGGGTTGGGCTGGCGGCTGGGTGTACCCCGTGCATTCGTGTTGGCGTTGGCTGGGGTGCTGTGGTTGGCGGGCTGCCTTGCAGGGGAGGCCCGGGCAGCCGCTGGAGAACCTCGAGTGGCCGCCGGAGAGCCTCGGGTACGGCCGGGGGAGCTACGACCCCGGGCAGGAGAACCGCGAGTAGGTGCCGGAGAGGCCGACGGGCCCGGCGGAGGATTCTGGACCACGTCGATGGTCAACACGCCGTGGACCTGGGAGAGCTGTGGGCTGTCCAAGCTGGCAACCAATTGGCGACGTCCAGCACGCAGCGGGGTGAAGTTCTGGCAGAGTCGAACGGTTTGATGCGGACCGATATCCCTGCAACGTGAGAAAACAGACATTCTGGGTCATGTGTGCGAATCCCCTTCAGGGAGAAATGATGCACAGGAAGAGAAATAGTACAGGGAGTCCTCGACATACAACAGTTTGCTTACTGACTGTTTGCGGTGACAACGGGCCTGAAAAAAGGGACTTACGACCCTTTTTAACACGTGTGATCTTTGCAGCATTCCCGGGGTTTCCATTCAGACGCTTGGCCACCGACTCACATTTATGACGATTGCTGCGACCCGGGGTCGCACTATTCCCCTTCTGATCAGGGGAAGCCAGGTTCACTTAACAACAGCGTCGCTATTTGAATCACCGCAGCGATTCACTTAACGCGTGTGTGTGGCTAAGTTAACAACTGCAGGGATTCACTTAACGCAGCAAGTAAGGTCATAAAATGGGGGCCAAGCTCACTTCTCGCTTAGCCACACAGATTTTGGGCTCAATTGTGGTCGTAAGTCGAAGACTTGCCCATACTTGACATTAATGTTGCAGCAAGGATTTGGGTCTTGAGTGGAGGCACGTTAATGAACAGGAAAATGGAAGTGGGGACCAAGAGGAGATATTCAGAGAGAGAGAGAAATTCTGCACATGTGCACAGGGCATGATTGGGGGGGTCTTTTTTTTTTTGTCCCTTTCCCCTGAATTCCCAGCTTGGAAATCTGTCCCAGATGCTCCTCTGTGGGGGTTCTGCACCCAGGAGAGAGGTGGTCTGGATGACCTCTGTGGGTCCTATTCATTTTACGAAACGGTTATTTTCCTTCTCTGTCAAAATCGCACCCTCCTTTTTCGCTTGAAAGCACACTTCGTTTCCCCGCCCCCCCCGGAAAGTCTTTTGTGATGAAAATAATAGTTTTTACTTCTGTGTTTCTCAACTTGGTAACTTTAAAATGCACTTTTAAGCTGTGTTGGCTGGGGAATTCTGGGAGTCGAAGTCTGCATATCAATACAATACAATACAATACAATAGTAGAGTTGGAAGGGACCTTGGAGGTCTTCTAGTCCAACCCCCTGCCTTTCCGAGTTGGAAAACCCTGGCTGGCCCTTAAATCAATCCTTCCCCCCCCCCGTTTTCATTGCATTTTTTCCATTATTCTAAATATTTTTTTTCACCCTTTTTCTAGGCATTGAAGGGACCCCCGAAGGATGAGAGCATACACAGAGTGTAACCCAATTCGGCTTTTGCTAAATTGCTGTTGACAGAAGCTCCATCGTAACCTACCTAACGTGCCAACCTCCTAGGTAAAACCTCTCGGCCCATTGCCAAACTTCGCCTCGTCAAGTAACAAGTTGATTGTGCAAAGCAGCCTTGCTTGTAACTGGACTTGTGTGTTCAGCATTCCCGTAACCAAGCTCTGTCTTACGCGCCAGAAAAAAAATGTATTTCTTTCCTCTCCTAAGGCCCATCGTTTTCCGTGCGCGGAGAAAAATCAGGAGCTTTGCGTAACATGAAATCGTGTTTCTAACACTAGGACGATCGGTGCAAGCTGTGTAAGACTGTAAGACGTTTGACCAGGAGTTTTTGTTTTTCAAGGACAGGGAGTCTCGCGCCTGTTTGTTTACGCTCTCTCTCTGCCAGCTCTGTTAAGGTGGGAGCTCAAAATGCCGTCAATTCTTTCTGCTCTCTGCAGAAAATAAAAACCGATTCTCAGTAGCTCCGCTCCGCGTTCAGAGTTTCATTGGAACGATCGGATTCGGAGCTGAATTCAAAAACCTTGCAGTGGGAACGATCATTTGCCAGGGAATAAGTCCCTTTTGGAAGGCAGAATAATTCCTACGTCTACGTTCAATTTTTGAGTGGGGAAACTTGCCCTTTCAGAAAAAGCACCGTGCCCCGGAAGAACGGAGCAATAGAATATTGTTTTTGTGGTCCTGAATTTGGGCTGAAAGGTAGAGGAACATCTTTGTCTGAAGTGTCTCTATTTGAAGGGCTGCCCCAAAGACGAGGGGGTCAATTTATTCCCCAAAGTACCTGAAGGCAACAGGTAGAAACGCATCAAAGAGAGAAGCAACTTAGAACTAAGGAGAAACTTCCTACTAGTAAGGACAATTAACCAGAGGAACGACTTCCCACTAGAAGTTGTGAATGCCCCAACACTGGAAGTCTTTAAGAAGATGTCGGAGAGCCATTTGTCTGAAACGGTATAGGGTTTCCTGCCTAGGCAGGGGGCTGGACTAGAAGACCTCCAAGGTCCCTTCCGACTCTGCTATCGTATTGCATTGTATTGTATTCTTGTGAGGACACCGAATCACAGGAAGAGTGAAAACGTACAATAGGCAGCTTTCTACAGGTCTACTCACCCGACGGTCATTGTGTTGGGAGTCGATAGTCCGGATCCTTCCATGTGGAAAATGGCACGGGTCAAAGTCACAGGAAGGGGGTTCTTGAAGACAATCTGGACTTGAGTCTCTTGTCCAACGATGGCCGGACCCAGCAGCTGCGTGGGAAGAGAGGAAGAGGATGAGAGACGATGAAGGATGGTTGTGAACGGTTGTGAACGGAGGCCGTGAAAGAGAATACAAGTAGCTCTTGACTGTTCAAAGTCGCAAGAGCACCCAAAAAAGAGATTTGTGCTTTATGACCGGTCCTTGCACTTACAACCGGGCCAGAATTCCCACGGCGGCGCGACCAAAATTCACACGCTTGGCAACCAGCATGCATTTGCAACGTTTGCCCGCATCCCAGGTTCGTGTGATTGGCATTTTTGACCTTCCCAGTTGGCGTCCGACGAGCAAAGTGAATGCGGGAAGCCAAATACACTTAACAGCGGCATGGAACAGCCGCGGGGACAAAAAGCTCGTAAAACCGGCGAAACCTTTGCTTTCTTTAGCAATTCTGGTCCCTCTTGCGGATGTAGGGCGAGGACGTCCACGTTCCCTAGAGGTAGTCCTCAACTTACAACGGTTCATTTAATCTCTGTTCCAAGTTACAACGGCACTGAAAAAAACATGACTTGCACGACCCTTTTCCACAGTTACGACCATTGCCGTATCCCCAGGGTCTTGTGATCAAAATTCGAGAGGCTTGGCAATTGACTCACAATTATGACGGTTACTTTGCGACCTCCGGACAAACAAAGCACAATTCACTTAACCCAATGCGGTGAATCACTTAACAAATATGGCGAGAAAGATCGTAAAACGGGGCAAAGCTCACTTAAGAAATGTTTCATTTAGCAGCAAAAATACTGGGCTCAATTGTGGGTCATAACTCGAGGTCTACCTGTATTAAAGAAGTATATTTGCATATGTTTGCTCCCCTGGTGCAAAGATACTGTATATCAACAGGAAAACTCTACACCTAATTTTGCAAAGGGAAATCATGCAACCTCCTATGGGTAGTATGTTTACAAACAGCTGAATAGTGTAGCCGTACTCCCAGTGGCCCTCCCTACAGAATACAGCTCATCCTTGCTTAGCGACCACATTGGCACCTGTTGTTAACGAAAGTGGTCGCTAAGTGAAACTTTGCTTATCGCCTTTCTAGTGCTTTCCTTGGCTGGACAGACCTGCGAATGTCGTAAAGACGAAGAGTGGTCGTTATATACATATTTTTGCCACCGTCGTAACGGTGAACGATCTCCAAAAAGGTCAGTCGTTAAGTGAGGACTAACATAGAATGTAGTTCCCCTTATTATCCCAAAGAGCATATCTCTTAACCGGAACTGGTAGCTCCAAATTTGGGGACAGCTGCAAGCATACATTTCCCTAAACATCATCCTAAACTTCTGGGCTCAGAAGATCTCACCCGCCTCGTCCAACCTAGTTTGTCGGGCATGGCTGGTGAGGCAGCCCAGAGTCTGTGTCGTACCGTCAGGGTGAGGTCCGGGGTGCGAAGACGGAAAGTGTGCTCCTTCGCGATGACCTGTCCTGTTTCGGTTACTTTCCCGGAGATGCTGAGCTTCATGGCTCCTTGGTCTACCAGATGAGGCTTGTACTCGGGATAGGAGATGACCATCGGAACCTGTTGAGCTGCAAGAAGGACAGGAGACAAATTTGGGGTCAGGTAGGCGGAGATTTCCCTTCCTTGTTTTGCACAGCGCATTCCTTCCTGATAATTTATGAAGAAGGTGGCCCTTTGTTAGAAATTCTATGTAGCACCGCAGCTCAAACAAGGGGCACAGTCACCATGTGCTTTACTGCTCAGCTACTTTAACTCTAGCAGGAAACTCTACTTAGAACAAAAGAGTCTACCATAGATCCAAACTTGCAAACACTGCCATCTACTGGCTGAATATTACCATAGCTCCCGCAAAAAACAACAACATTCCAACAATGAATTCCAACACCCTCAACCGCCTCAGGTCCCTCCCAGTTTTGGCACCAGATGCCATGCCTCGGCCGGACGGAGACGGTTACCTCCTCCTGCAGGAACCTGGACTTGCCGCTGCTCCTGTTTAAAATTGCTACTGGTGACTCCCGTGTAATACATGACCGCCACAAAGAGGTTGAGAGAGACGTTGCGAGGCATGGAACTCCGGTTCTTCAGGATGACCCTCAAGGAGATGTCCTGTCCGGTGAAGGCCTCTTGGGTGTCGACCGTCACCGAGATGTCTTCTCCCCACTCCTTGTTGGTGTAGATATGGGCCTTGGTGCCGTGCTTGGCGGCGGTTTCTACCGCTTTGCGCTCGTCTTCCGATCCTGCAGGGAGAAAGAACGGAGGAATCGAAACGGAGTCCCTCTCCTCGATCCGAAGATGACTTTGCGGAAATACGCCATTTTTAGGGCAGTCAGCGATAGATGCTAACCAGAAGTGGTATTTAGCCGGTTCTGTCTGGTTCGGGCTATGCCTACCCACCCCGACGTAATGTGTGAGCCCTGCGCTCACCTTTGTGAACCGGTAGGAAAAGTAAGTGAATCTCACCGCTGATGCTAATGCAGGGAGTCCTCGACTTATGGCCGCGATTGAGCCCAAACTTCCTGTTGTTCAGCGAGACATTTATTAAGTGAATTTTGCCTTATTTTACGAGTGACTGAATCCCTGCAGTTGTTAATGACACGGTCCTTCAGTGAGTTTGCCCCCCCCCCCGTCGACTTTGCTGGTCAGAAGGTCGCAAAAGTGACCCCGGGGACACTGCAACCATCGTAAATACGAGTCAGTGGCCAGCATCTGAATGTTGATCTCGTTACCCCGGGGTTGCGAGTGTGAAAAACAGTGATACGTTACTTCTTTTCGGTATCGTTGTAACTTTGAATGGTCAATAAACGAAACGCCGTAGGTCGAGGACTGTCTGTACTTATGTCACCACAGTGCCCATCCTTCTCCGCTCAATGTTGTCTTACCTTCGGGGTGCTTGTAAAGGCCGGTGATGTCGTGGCGTTGGTGGGATCCTACAGCTTTGGTGCTGATGAGATGGCCGATGGCTTTTTCTTCTACGTAGACGATCTTGAAGCTGCCATCCCCTTGGCGTTGCCAATACACCTTGTCGCTGTTCACCTGAGGAGACAAAGGGTCACCAATCCGCCCTCCTGCCGATTTTCTGCCCCACCGTGCCTGGAGGACCGATCCCGACTAAGCCTAACAACCTGCCTTTCGTTGAGGACCTGTATCCTGCACGAGTCAAAAAGAGGGCCGTGGAAATATCTACAGATCCCTCACATCCTGGACATCAATTATTTCAACTCCTACCCTCAAAACGTCGTTACTGAGCCATGGCAAATCTATGGCACGTGTGACAAGCAGAGACATGTCGCCCCGCATGCGTGGCATCGTCCGTTCCTCTTCCGGGTTTCTGGCGCGCATGTGCGGTCGACGATCAGCCGGCTTTCGTGGGTGAAGAGTTCCGGAAACTGGAAGAGCTGGTCTATTTCCTGTTTGCGATGCGTGCGGGTGGACCAGCTAGCTGATTGTCGTACGTGCATGCGTGCCAGAAACTGGAAGACCAACTGTTGCGCATGCGTGTGTCGGAAACCGGAAGCTCATTTCCTGGCATGCGCATGTCCTCTTCTGCGCACGCACTCCCTTTTCAACACTCCCTGTTTACCATCACTGTTACAGAGTGTTGCACACCAGAACAACAAGACACAAGGACAGTTTTTGCCCTGGGCCATCTTATTGCTAAACAACTCATTCCCACAACACCGGCCAACTATTTACTAAGGCTTTTTATTGCTATTCTTCTTCTCGCCCTTCCTATTACCTGCCTCCTCCCACTTATGACGGTAACCTTGTTGCTTGTATCCATACGATTTATATTGTTTGGTTTGGTTTCCTAGTCTATGATTTATGTTGATTGCTCATTTAGTATCCTCTGACTATCACTAAGTGTTGTATCTTATGATTCATGATGAATGTATTTATGATGACTATGATCGTGATTTAATCACTTTATATCTTTTAGGTACACTGAGAACTTACGTATTGAAGACAAATTCCTTGTGTGTCCAATCACAGTTGGCCAATAAATAATTCTGTTGTTCTGTTCTGTTCTGTTCTATTCTATTCTTCTATTCTTCTATTCTTCTATTCTATTCTTCTATTCTTCTATTCTTCTATTCTTCTATTCTTCTATCCTATCCTATCCTATCCTATCCTATCCTATCCTATCCTATCCTATCCTATCCTATCCTATCCTATCCTATCCTATTCCTATTCCTATTCCTATGTTCCATTCTATTCTACTTTTCTATTTCTATTCTAATTCTGAATTCTATTCTAATTTCTATTATTTCTAATTCTAAATTCTCAATTCTAAATTCATTCTAAATTCTAAATTCTGAACTCTATTCTATTTTATTCTACTTCTCCTTACTCTACTGTATTCTCTACTCTCTTCTCTTTTCTATTCTATATTCTCTTCTATGTACACTGAGAGCTTATGCACTGAAGACAAATTCCTTGTGTGTCCAATCACACTTGGCCCATTAAGCATTCTATTCTATTCTATTCTATTCTATTCTATTCTATTCTATTCTATTCTATTCTATTCTATTCCTATTCTTATTTATTCCTATGTTGTAATCCTATGCTCTATTCTATTCTACTTTTCTATTTCTATTCTAATTCTGAATTCTATTCCAATTTCTATTCTATGCTAATTCTAATTCTAATTCTAATTCTATTCTATTCTATTCTATTCTATTCTATTTTTTTTTCTCCTTACTCTACCGTATTCTCTACTCTCTTCTCTTCTCTACTCTATATTCTCTTCTCCTCTTCTATGTACAGTGAGAGCTTATGCGCCGAAGACAAATCCCTTGAAATTCCGGAAAGAAGGACCCACCTCGGCAAAGCAGAAGGAAGCGTCGTATTTCATGTAGACCAAGCCGTTCTTGATGGCCTCCACAGAGCAGGGCCCACAGCAGAAGATCCCTGGTGGAAGAGATGGGAGGTGAATGCGAGGAAGGAAACGGAGAAGAGGGAGTGACGCCTCCACCGAGTGTCCTACGTTCGATCTAGAACCTTCCAAGATTTGAGATCCCGTTTTCATAGGAGAGCTTTCTCGCCGGGCCAAACTTACCGCTACTGGATTCTTGAGGGGTTGCGTCCACCACTTGCCACCCGTCGAATCCCGTAGGCAGATCTGGTCTCTTCATCCAGCAGTCGTTCCAGACGTGGAAATTCCTGCATCCAAGGGAGGGAACGGAAGGGTTTAGGGCATAGTTGGAAGGGACTTTAGAGGTCCTCTAGTCCATCTTCAAATGAAACCCAGGAAATTCAGTTGTCTCTTGAAAAAAAAACACCTTTGGGACAACCATGACCTGTGGGTGATTGAGAATCTCCATGGATATTCTTTATATGTTTATCAGTTGCTCTTCTCTGCACACTTGTTCTTCGCCTCTCCACCTGAACACCCATGGAGGAGGAGGAGGAGAGGGAGGAGGAAGAGGAGGGGGGAGGAGGAGAGGAGGAGGAGTAGAAGGAGAAGAATGAGGAGGAGAGAGAGGAGGAGGAGGAAGAGGAGATGGAGGAGGAAGAGGAGGGGGAGGAGAGGGAAGAGTAGTAGTAGTAGTAGAAGGAGGAGAACAAGGACGAGGAGAGAGGAGGGGGAGGAGGAGGGGGAGGAGAAGGAGGAGGAGACAGAGGAGGAAGAGGAGGGGGAGGAGAGGGAAGAGTAGTAGTAGTAGTAGTAGAAGGAGGAGAACAAGGACGAGGAGAGAGGAGGGGGAGGAGAAGGAGGAGGAGACAGAGGAGGAAGAAGAGGGGGGAGGAGGAGAAGGAAGAGGAGGAGAAGGAGTAGTAGTAGTAAAAGAAGTAGGATGAGGAGAGAGAGAGGAGGAGGAGACGGAGGAGGAAGTGGAGGGGGAGGAGGAGAGGGAAGAGGAGGTGGAGTAGTAGTAGTAGAAGGAGGAGAATGAGGACAAGGAGAGATAGGAGGAGGAGGAGGAGAGAAGGGGGGAGGAGGAGAGGGAAGAGGAGGTGAAGGAGTAGTAGTAGTAGAAGGAGGAGAATGAGGACGAGGAGAGAGAGGAGGAGGAGACGGAGGAGGAAGAGGAGGAGGAGGAGGAGAGGGAAGAGGAGGTGAAGGAGTAGTAGTAGTAGTAGTAGAAGGAGAACGAGGAGGAGGAGAGAGAGGAGGAGGAGGAGGAGAAAGAGGAGGGGGAAGAGGAGGGGGAGGAGAGGGAAGAGGAGGAGGAGGAGAAGGAGGAGGAGAACAAGGTGGAGGAGGAGACGGAGGAGGAAGTGGAGGGGGGAGGAGGAGAGGGAAGAGGATGTGAAGGAGTAGTAGTAGTAGTAGAAGGAGGAGGAGAATGAGGACGAGGAGAGAGAGGAGGAGGAGACGCAAGAGGAGAAGGAGGAGGAAGAGGAGGGGGGAGGAGGAGAGGGAAGAGGAAGAGAAGGAGTGGTAGTAGTAGTAGTAGAAGGAGGAGAGAGAGGAGGAGGGGGAGGAGGAGGAGCGGAAGGTCTCATGTCCTCACCACACAGAGTCGGCGTTGAGATGCTCCAGGGGCTTCATATTCTCATCAAAGTAGATGTCCATGGTGAGGCTGACGTCCGTGTCGTGCGCCGAGTTGTAATTGGTGACTGTCCGGGTGGCAATGCCCAGGCACCGCAGGACTGGGGGGGGAAGAGGGACAGAGGGGAGAGGGTATCAGCAGAGGAAGCCTAATGGTCTTACTCGACCAGTATCCAAAACGTTGGCGGGATTTTTCGACGGCTTTCCAAATCAACTTGCTCTCCTAAATCTTTGCAAAGATTCCGGATCGGCCGGCGAGCGTCATGCGAACCCAAGTCTTTGGACAAATAAGGCAGGTAGTCCTCGACTTACCACCGTTCATTTAGCGAACGCTCAAAGTCACGACAGCACGGGAAGAAAGTGGCTTACTTCCATTCCTCGCACTTACAACGGGGGCGGCGTCCGCAGGCTCACACAATGTTCAGAGCCAGATTCACTTAACAACCATGCGATTCACTTAACAACCAAGCTCATTCGCTTAGCAACTGGGGGCGGGGGGGGGGAAACATCGTAAAATTGGGCAGGACACGTTTTGCAAGCGCTTTGCTTCTGATAGACAGGAATTCCGGGGGGGTGGGGCAATTGTGGTCGTCGTACGTCGAGGACTACCGTACCTGCATCGCGTATGTATGTTTGAGGTCGCACCAGGCGCCGCCTGTGCGCCAACGAAATCGGGTAGCTTGTGATTCAGCACAACGTGTGAGAAATCACAAACGGGATGTCCTCGAGTTACAGCAGTCCATTTAGTGGCCGTTCAAGACGACAATATCGCTGAAAAGAGTGACTTATGGCCCCTTTTCACACTTACAACCATTGCGGGCATCCCAGCAGTCACGTGACTCGTATTGATGACGGCTGCAGTGTCCCGGGGGGGCGGCGTGTGATAGATCCCCCCTTTGGCGATCTTCTGACAAGGAAAATGAACCGGGAAACTGGATTCGTTTAATAACCAGGGGACTAATTGAATCATGGCAGAGGTTCACTTAACAACCGTGGGGCCAGAAAGGTTGTAAAATGGGGGCCAAAGCTGACTTCGCAAATGTTCCCCTTTGCAATAAAAATGCAGGCGGAGAATTAGCTGCAGTTAATTTATTCTGGCATCGTTTGAGGAGCTAAGAAAAACTTCCAGGAATTCATAATCAGATATAGAAATCATCAGAACTGCCCAGGATAATGTATGCCAGGTAAGGCATTGTTTCATACAAATGGTTGTCCAATTTCTTCTTAAAAAGTAGTAGTAGCAGTAGTAGTAGTAGTAGTAGTAGTAGTAGTAGTAGTAGTAGTAGTAGTAGTAACAGAATAACAGAGTTGGAAGGGACCTTGGAGGTCTTCTAGTCCAATCCCTTGCTCGAGAAGGAGACCCTAGACCATTTCAGAGAAATGTCCAATCTCTTCTTAAAAACTAATAGTGGTAGTAGTAGTAGGAGGAGGAGGAGGAGGAAAAGGAGAAGGAGGAGGAATAACAGAATAAAAGAGATGGAAGGGACCTTAGAGGTCTTCTAGTCCAACCTCCTGTTCAAGCAGGAGACTGTATCATTTCAGAGAAATGTCCAATCTCTTCTTAAAAAGTAGTAGTGGTAGTAGTAGTAGTAGTAGGAGAGGTGGGGGGGTGGAATAACAGAATAACAGTCAGAAGGGACCTTGGAGGTCTTCTAGTCCAGCCCCCTGCTCAAGCAGGAGACCGTAGCCTAGACCATTTCAGGCAAATGTCCAATCTCTTCTTAAAAAGTAGTAGTAGTAGTAGTAATAGTAGTAGTAGTAGTAGTAGTAGTAGTAGTAGTAGTAGTAGTAGTAGTAGGAGGAGGAGGAGGCAGCGGCGGACGGAGGAGGAGGAGGAGGAGGAGGAATAACAGAATAAAAGAGATGGAAGGGAGCTTAGAGTTCTTCTAGTCCAACCCCCTGCTCAAGCAGGAGACTCTACATCATTTCCGACAAATATTTGTCCAATCTCTTCTTAAAAAGTAGTAGCAGTAGGAGGAGGAGGAGGAGGAGGAGGAGGAGGAGGAGGAGGAGGAGGAGGAGAGAGGAGGAGGAGAGGAGGAGGAGGAAGAAGAGAGGGGGGAGGAATAACAGAATAAAAGAGATGGAAGGGACCTTAGAGGTCTTCTAATCCAGCCCGCTGCTCAAGCAGGAGACCCTACATCATGCCAGAAAAATGCTTGTGCAATCTCTTCTTCAAAAGGTCCAGGGATGGAGACACCCACAACCTCACAATTTACACCCCTCCTATCCCAGAAAGTTCTCGCTTCTTTTCTTGCGACCCGTAACCCTCCACCACCACTTCAACAGCGGGCACCGGTTACCTGAGGTCACGACGCCCGCAAACACCCAGCACTGCCCGTAGAGGACGGGGTAACCGGTACGGAGGTACTTCAGCAGGATGTCTCGGCTGCCCACCCAGGCCGAAGGGTTGGTGCCACGGGAGTAGTCGCCCGTCCAGTTTCCGACCAGAACACCGTTGTCGTCTAGAGAGTTGACCTGCGGGGCGGAAACACAACATAGTCAAAACAAGGCCCAAGGCGCCGACGGTGTTGAGGACCCTGGTTCTTTCTTACGTACAGCTGTACAGGTAGTCCTCAATTCAATTCAATTCAATTTATTTGATTTGTTAGCCGCTCCCTCTCCACAAGGGACTCGGGGCAGCATACAATAAAAAGCACATATATATATACATATGCACAAATACATACACATACACGAAGGAGGTAACAATAATTAAATACATAAAATAATAATAATAAAATTAGCAATTAAAATACCCCAGTTAAAATTACGGATTTAAAAAGACTGTCAGGAGGAATAAGATGGAACTATGGTTGAGCCAGGCCGGATAATTGAAAAAGGTGGGTCTTGAGTTTTGAACGGAAGGAGCGGAGATCGGAGGTAATCCTAATGTCGAGGGGGAGGTCATTCCAAAGGGCTGGGCCCATCACAGAGAAGGCCCTACTCCTGGGCGCTGCCCTCTGACACTGTTTAGTGGACGGCACCCGGAGAAGTTCCTCTCTGTGCGAGCGGATTGGTCGTAGGGATGTATGGGGCAGGATGCGATCCCGCAGGTAGCTAGGTCCTGTGCCATGGAGCGCTTTGAAGATCAGTAATCAAAACCTTGAAACGCACCCGATAGACCACAGGAAGCCAATGCAGCTCGCGCAGGAGAGGTGTTACATGGGAGTATCTAGTACTCCCCATAATCACCTGCGCGGCCGCATTCTGGACCAACTGTAGTCTTCGAGTGCATCTCAAGGGAAGCCCCATGTAGAGAGCATTGCAGTAGTCTAGGCGAGACGTCACCAGCGCATGGGTGACTGTGCGTAAGGCATCCCGGTCCAATAGGGGGCGCAATTGGCACACCAGGCGAACCTGGTGGAACGCCCCCCCTTGCCACGGCTGTTACATGGTCATCCATGGACAGCCGGGCATCCAGGAGGACGCCCAAATTGCGCGCCCGCTCCATGGGGGCCAGTTGCTCGCCCCCGATGGCCAGAGATGGAAGCAACTGGTTGAATCGACTTACAAACAGTTCGTTTAACTGCTGTCTAGGAGGGGTCTCCAACCTTGACTTCAACTCCCAGAATTCCCCAGTCAGTCTTTTTTCTCACTTTGCTGAAGACAAGATATATTATACTTACTTGCATACCCACCGTCTATTAAGAAAGTTACCCTACATGGCTGGCTGGGGAATTCTGGGAGTTGAAGTCCACCAGTCTTCAAGTGGCCATGGTTGGAGACCCCTGATTTAAGACTTGTGGACTTCAACTCCCAGAATTCCTCGGCCAGCTCTTTTTTTCCTGGTTAGCTGAAGTTAAGATATATTATGTTTACTGCAGTGCATACCCACCGTCTATTAAGAAAGTTACCCTACATGGCTGGCTGGGGAATTCTGGGAGTTGAAGTCCTCCAGGCTTAAAGTGTCCAAGGTTGGAGACCCTGATTTAAGACTTGTGGACTTCAACTCCCAGAATTCCCCAGCCAGCTCTTTCCCCCCCCAGTTTGCTGAAGTCAAGATATATTACGCTTACTGCATACCCTCCGTCTATTAAGGAAGTTACCCTACATGACTGACTGAGGAATTCTGGGAGTTGAAGTCCACAAGTCGTAAAGTGGCCAACGTTGGAGACCCCTGCTGTATATCACTTATAAGCCATGCATTAAAACATTACAGGGACTCCTCGATTTACAACGGTGATTCATTTAGTGACTGTTCGAAGTCACCACGGCACTGAAAAAAGTGACTTAGGATCGGTCCTCGCTTTTATAACTGTTGCAAGATCCCCATGAGCAAATTTCGCAATCGGTACGCATTTACGACGGTTGTCATGTGATCCCCTGTTGTGACCTTCCCAAGCAATTTTTGACAAGCAAGGTCAACAGGGGACAGCTGGCTTCACTTAACGACCGACTGGTTCATTTAACCCCTGCAGTGATTTGCTTAACGACCGTGGGAAAAGGGGCGCAAAACCAGGCACGGCTCACTGAACGACCGAATTTCCACTCTCCATTCTGGCCCTAAGTTGAAGACTACCTGTCTGTTAAAAAAAAAAAACCCGCTTTGTGTAAAATATCTGAGATTTTTTTTCCCCCAAGGTTTTTCCTCCGTTTCCTAGGCTGAATTTCTGCTTTTTAACTGCCCGTAACTCTCACCGCATCAATTCTGTGGCTCTTTGCGATTTCTCAAGATCTGTTGACCCTTTCAAGATGATTATGGCCTCATGTTTTGTCCGATTGCGGTGACAAGAATGATCTCGGGGCCCCACCCGTTGCTGAGCAAGCGAAGGAACAGGAAAAGCAGACGAGCTCAGAGGAAATTCAATGCAAGAATATGTATGAGAGGCACGCGGCCGTGATAACAAAGCTCATAGAATTCCCGGCCCTTGTAAAAACAGAGGCGTAGAATCAAAATTCCCACCAAGTGTTAGCACTGCTTTGTAAAGCTTTAGTAAGGCCGCGCCCGGAATCCGGCATCCAGTTTTGGTCCACACAATACAATACAATAGTAGAGTTGGAAGGGACCTTGGAGGTCTTCTAGTCCAACCCCCTGCCTAGGCAGGAAACCCTATACCATTTCAGGCAAATGGCTATCCAACATCTTCTTAAAGACTTCCAGTGTTGGGGCATTTACAACTTCCGGAGGCAACTTCTGTTCCCCTGATGAATTGTTCTCACTGTCAGGAAATTTCTCCTCAGTTCTAAGTTGCTTCTCTCCTTGATTAGTTTCCACCCATTGCTTCTTGTTCTACCCTCAGGTGCCTTGGAGAATAGTTTGACTCCCTCTTCTTTGGGGCAACCCCTGAGATATTGGAAGACTGCTATCCTGTCTCCCCTAGTCCTTCTTTCTCTTAAGCTGAACATACCCAGTTCCTGCAACCGTTCTTCATATGTTTTAGTCTCCAGTCCCCCAATCCTCTTTGTTGCTCTTCTCTGCACTCTTTCCAGAGTCTCCACATCTTTTCTACATCGTGGTGACCAAAACTGAATGCCGTATTCCAAGTGTAGCCTTACCAAGGGATTGTAAAGTGGTATTAACACGTTACAAAAAAGATGTTGAGACGTTGTAAAAAAAATGCGGAGAAGAGCAACTAAGGTGACCAGAGACTAAAACATACGAAGAACGGCTGCAGGTTTTGGGATTTGATCAGTCTAGAAAAAAGAAGAATTAGGGGGGGGGGCATGATAGCAGTCTTTCAATATTTGGGAGGGCTGCCACAAAGAAGAGGGGATCCATTTATTCTCCAAAGCATCTGAAGGCAGGACAAGAAGCAATGGATGGGAACTAACCAAGGAGAGAAACTTCCTGACAGTTAGAACAATTAATCAGTGGAACAGAAGTTGCCTCCAGAAGTTGTGAATGCCCCAACACTGGAAGTCTTTAAGAAGATGTTGGATAGCCATTTGTCTGGAACGGTATAGGGTTTCCTGCCTAGGCAGGGGGTTGGACTAGAAGACCTCCAAGGTCCCTTCCAACTCTACTATTGTATTGTATTGTATTAAGGAGAGAAGCAACCTGGAATTAAGGAGAGACTTCCTAACAATGAGGACAATTAACCAGTGGAACCGCTTGCCACCAGAAGTTGTGGTTGCTTCGTCACTGGAGGTTTTGAAGAAGAGACCGGACAGCCACTTGTCTCAAACGGTGTAGGTGTCAGGCCTCCAGCCGCCTTTTCTTTGGGATCTTTGGCCTGCCACACTTTCTATGTTTCTACGGTGCATTTTCTATTGTGGGAAAATGGATTGGGTGGAGTTTAGATGATAGGCAGCCATAACAACATTCTTTCTAGAAAGCCAAGGTCATCCTTTGTCTTTGGCACCTCTGCGCCTGACCGGAACTGGATGGGTGGAAGCTGCCAGCGTGGCAGTGGAAGATGGGACCATGGGATGGACTTGTGGGTGTGGGGGGCAAGATCTTGAACTTTCAACTGGGTGGGGAAAACCGGGAAGCTTTCAGATTCAGGTTTTCCCAGATGGGCCAACATGGCTCTCTTCATAAATTGGGACTTTGAGGAATCCTTTGCCTCGGACTCTGATTGAGTTTTGGATGCTATTCGGAACCCGGACAGTAGGGTGTCCTGCTTGAGCAGGGGGCTGGACTAGAAGACCTCGACGGTCCCTTCCAGCTCTGTGCATTACAGCCCTTTGTAAAATATTGTGTGTGATTCAGGCACTGTGGGGCAACAATTTCTGGCCTTATGATAACCCAACAGCTCTGATTAATTGTGGAGAAACAAAACAATTATCCTGTTGCACAATATATTGCAAGAGATACGCCCCAATTAAGGGGTGTCACGGCAGGCTGAAAGTGCAAACAGGCCTTGGCTTGACCTGTGGAACTTCCTAGAACAGGAGCCGGCTGATACAACCAGCTATACCAGATCCACGTCCATTAATTCATAGATTGGTTAATTCATCAGGTCAAAGGCTGCCACATTTTCCCCGCAGAGATGTGGGTGAGGAGACCTTCATTAAATATGCAAATCGAGAAAAACGAGGCACCAGTGATATGTTTCTTTTCCCCTGGAATGAATAAGGTGGGTTAAAAACAGAAGCAGAGTGGAGGAAGGGTGTTAATTTATTGTTTGGGTGCAGGTAATCCTCGACTTACGACCCCAATTGAGCCTCAAAGTTATGTTGCTAAGGGAGACGGTG
>JAKRSK010010773.1:125000-215000 GCA_029891615.1 Natrix natrix natrix | reverse complement strand
TATTATCTATCTATCATCTATCTATCTATCTATCTATCTATCTATCTATCTATCTATCTATATCTATATCTATATCTATATCTATATCTATCTATCTATCTACCTATCTATCTATCTACAGTATCTATCTATCTATCATCTTTCTTTCTTTCTTTCTTTCTTTCTTTCTTTCTTTCTTTCTTTCTTTCTTTCTTTCTTTCTTTCTTTCCTTTTTTCCACTTACCTACCTACTTTTTCCTTCTTCTCTCCCTTTCCCCTCCCCCCTCCCTCTTTTCCACCTCCTAACTATTTTCTTTCCTTCTTTCCTTCTTCTCTCCCTTTCCCTTTTCTTCCTTCCTTCCCTCCCTTCCTCTCTCTCAATTTTTTTAAAAAAATCACCTGAAGTATCTTACATTTCCTCGCTGATTCCTTAAACTTCTCACTTTTTCAACCTTCACAAAATAGCCACGAATTTCGCACACAGTCGTTGCTCACAGCAAAACGTCGCCCAAAACTAATTACAGAATTTGTAGGTATAGATATATCTATAACTCCTGTCAAGGGGCATTTGCTCCCCCAAAACATTTTTGGGGTGAGAAGAAGACAAAATGTCATCTTCTTACCTGCGCGTAGTTCCATGTCCTCTCCCCGATCTGACTTTCCGTCCCATAGTAAATTCTTCCCGTTTCGTTCAGCACATATTCCTTTAGCCAGTCACTCTGTTGCATGTGGACGGAATCCTCTAAGGAGGAGAAAAACAGGAAAATGCAAGTTAATGGGGGGGGGGGGGGGGAAATGCCAGCATTTCTCCTTTAAAATATATATATATATATGTGAGCTCCCTCCCTTATTTGGGCGTACCAGGGGTTGTAACACAAATACATACCTATTTCCCTGGCCTAGCTGATAAGGAGGAGAGCCTGTGGCTTAGTGGCTAATATATCTGCCTAATATGCAATACAGGCCAGGTTCGATTCCCAGTAAGGGTATGGCTAGCTGATGAGAGCTAAATAGCTTGAAATAGATCTATACTAGTCTCCCTTTATTTATTTATCAGCACAAATACACCACAAATATAAAAAGACAACATTAAAAATAAAAATATGGTTTTCTGCCTGGATGGTCCTCTGTAATAAGCCGAAGGACAGAAAGGGGGAGTAGTGAGCTCCCTCCCATATTTGGGCATACCAGGGGTTGTAACACAAATACATACCTATTTCCCTGGCTTAGCTGATAAAGGAGGAGAGCCTGTGGCTTAGTGACTAATACATCTGCCTGATATGTAATACAGCCCAGGTTCAAATCCCAGTAAGGGTATGGCTAGCTGATGAGAGCTAAATAGCTTGAAATAGATCTATACTAGTCTCCCTTTTTTTATTTATCAGCACAAATACAACACACACACACAATATTAATTCGCTTCATACAAACGGCTACAATAAAATGCTGCTTTTTAAAAGTACGAATCGTACTTTATTTACAAGAGCTCGTTTAGGGACCACTCAAAGTTACGACGGCCCGGAGAAAGAGGGACTCGTGGCTGGTTTTTTTACACATATGAACATTGCCACCTCCCCAACATTCAGATGCTTGGCCACTGAATCGTATTTATGACAGGCGTAGTAGTGTCCCCTTTTGCAACCTTCCGACAAGCAACGTCGACGGGGAAGCCGGATTTCGCTGTTTTACTAACTTTAAGATGGGCGGAGGTTCCCTTCACAACGGTGTCGAGGAAGGTCGTAAAACGGGGCCAAACTCACTGAAGGACGTACATTTTGGGCTCAGCTGTGGTTGTAGGTTAGCCACTGCCGTGATTGGCTTTACAACGGTACCAGGAACGGTTGCGAAATGGGACAAAACTCACTTAATGACATGATTTGGGGGCTCAGCCATGGTCGTAAGTTGAGGACTTTCTGCATGTCCTCCGAAACTTCTCTCTTTGGGGGGGAAAAATATCTTTTGGGAGATGGAGGAGCAAATGTAGTTGAAGTCATTTCCTGAGGTTTGATCAGAATAAAAATGAATCCGAGGCTTTTATCTTTCTTTTCCTTCCCGCCGAGGGAACAATACCGACCTTAGGGTGTGTGTGTGTTTGCGTGTTTCTGTTTGTGTGCATCCTTGTTTTCCTTTTCTGTTTAAATGTTCCTTTCTGTGTGCCAAGCTAAAGATTTATTTCCTTTGGTCTTTTCTTCCACCAAGAGCAGGGAGAAATTTATTCCTTTCCCCACCCTGGGTCCTCCCCCACCCCCCCGCCGCCTCTCCTCACCCTTCCCTGCAGTTCAGGAAGGAAGCAGGAAAAGGAGCATGGGAGGGGTGATACAATTCCTAAATTTTTGCATATGGAACAACAAGCACACCAGTTTCCTTCCAGAAGGCCCCAAAGTCAGACGTATGATACAATACAATACAATAGCAGAGTTGGAAGGGACCTTGGAGGTCTTCTAGTCCAACCCCCTGCCTAGGCAGGAAACCCTATAACGTTTCAGACAAATGGTTTATCCAACATCTTCTTAAAGACTTCTAGTGTTGGGGCATTCACAACTTCTGGAGGCAACTTCTGTTCCACTGATTGATTGTTCTAACTGTCAGGAAATTTCTCCTCAGTTCTAAGTTGCTTCTCTCCTTGGTTAGTTTCCACCCATTGCTTCTTGTTCTGCCCTTCCTTGGAGAATAGCTTGACTCCCTCTTCTTTGGGGCAACCCCTGAGATATTGTAACACTGCTATCATGTCTCCCCTAGTCCTTCTTTTCATTAAACTAGACATACCCAGTTCCTGCAACTGTTCTTCATATGTTTTAGCCGCCAGTCCCCTAATCCTCTTTGTTGCTCTTCTCTGCCCTCTTTCTAGAGTCCCCGCATCGATTCTACTGATCGTCACGATGTAGTAGGGTTTCTTATTGACAAAGACAGGAATTGGGGAAATTCCCGTTTCCCACCTCTCTCTTAAGAAAGGGGCCACGTCAAATCCCTCACGTCAAACTGAACTCCGAACTCTTAAGAAACATCTCCAACGTGCAAAAACAAACCCACTTAAAGGGTCGTCCTCGGACTGAGGTAATAATATTCAGCCGGTTCGGACGGGTTTGCTCTGAACTGGTAACAGAAATCGTGGGTGGGCTTTCCCACCGCCCCCGGCTCTCTGCCATCCGATTTAGGCACGTTTTTGAGGCCGAGTTCACGGGCGGAAGTTCACAGGCAAAGCGCGTGCACGGAGGCCCGGGCGCAAGCGTGGAAGGGGCACGTATGTGTGAAGTGGGTAGGCGTGCAGGGCAAACCAGTGGTAAAGAAATGTGAAACCCACCCCTGGTCCTCGACTTACGACAACAATTGAGCCTTAACATTTCTGTTCGTGAGACTTTGGCCTGTTTTACGGTCTTGCTTGTGTTGTGGTCAGCCGGCGGCCTGCGAAGCTGGTAACACCGTTGGAGAGTGAGGAGGTTGGGGAGGAATATGGGCCAGTCCTGGAGTCTGGGGAAGGTTTGGACGAGGGCTCTGTGTTGGAGGCAGAGAGGGGACCAGGGTCATCTGGGAGTTATGTGCTGCTTCCAGAGTCTCCAGAGTCGGACAGCAGCGAGGCAGAAGAACAGGGGAGGCTGTTCCCGGTGCGCACATGCGCAGAGCTGCCGGAAGAGCAGTTAAGACAGAAGGGACAACTCGGGAGTAAGGCTTGGAAGTGATTGGCCCCTCCTAAAGGACATAAAAGAGGAGCAAAGGCACGTGAGCCTTTGCGGGAAGCAACTTGGTTCATGCTGGTCACTTTACCTTCCGAAGCTCTGTTTTGACTCTTTGCTCCGGGTGGCTTTGCCAAGCTAATTGCCAATTAAATCTTTGGCAGCGTTTCAAGGAAGATAAAGGTGGGTGCTTAGCAGCCTTATCCTGAAAGACTTTGGCAGCCTACTGTAGGACTCTTTGCAACTATTTGGGACTCATTACGGGCTGTGAATGAATATAATTCGCAGACTTTGAAATAGAAAGAGGGGTTTTGGACCTAATCGTGTGCTTTTTACTGTATCAAGAAGCCTAGCTGAGAACAGTCTGCCACTGCTGTGAAGTAAATCGCTGCCGTTGGGAAGCGAGTCCCACGGTCGTTAAGTGAACCTGCCTTCCTCACTGATTTTGCTTGGCAAAAGGTCGCCAAAAGGGATCATCCGAACCCGGGGACGCGGCGTCCGTCATAAATATAAGTCAGTTGCCAAGTGACTGAATTCTGATCAGGCGACTGCAGGGAATACGCCGACGGTCATAAGGGTGAAAAACCGGTCCTAAGTTCCTTTTCCCCGTGCCGTTGTCACTTCAAACGGCCACTAAACACAGGGTCGTAAGTCAAGGACGATTTATCATGCCAAACTTAATCAATCCTTAAAATAGGACTGATTTTTTTTCCCGGGGTCGACTTGCGACAAATGAGACCCCGAATTTCCCCGAAACAAGACATTTGCGAAGGGAGTTTTGTCCGTTTTACGACCTTGGGAAGTGAGTAACATGGTTGTTAAGTGAATCTGGATTCCCCACTAAGGTTGCAAAAGGGGATCATATGACCCGGGGACACGGTGGCTCAGTGGCTAAGACGCCGAGCTTGTTGATCAGAAGGTCGGCAGTTCGGCGGTTCGAATCCCTAGCGCCGCGTAACGGAGTGAGCTCCCGTGACTTGTCCCAGCTTCTCCCAACCTAGCAGTTCGAAAGCACGTAAAAATGCGAGTAGACAAATAGGAACCACCGTTGGTGGGAAGGAAACAGCGCTCCGTGCGCCTTCAGCGTTGAGTCATGCCGGCCACTTGACCACATAGGCGTCTTCGGACAGCGCTGGCTCTTCGGCTTTGAAACGGAGATGAGCATCACCCCCTAGAGTCGGGAACGACTAGCACATACGTGCGAGGGGAACCTTTACCTTTTATGGGCTGGGGAAGCTGCGACCATCATAAGTATGAGTCAGTTGCCAAGTCCCTTTTTCAGTGTCGCACTAAACGAATGGTCGTAAGTGAAGGATGATTTATAAGAGTAAGGTTCTACATTTAGGCAACAAAAATGGAATGCACAGGTACAGTATAGGTGGTACCGTGCTCAATAGTAGTAACTGTGAGAGGGATCTTGGAGTCCTAGTGGACAACCATTTAAATAGGAGCCAGCCTTGTGCAGCAGCTGCCAAAAAAGCCAACACAGTTCTAGGCTGCATCAACAGAGGGAGAGAATCAAGATCACGTGAAGTGATAATACCACTTTACAATCCCTTGGTAAGGCCACACTTGGAATACGGCATTCAGTTCTGGTCGCCACGATGTAAAAAAGATGTGGAGACTCTAGAAAGAGTGCAGAGAAGAGCAACAAAGAGGATTAGGGGACTGGAGACTAAAACACATGAAGAACGGTTGCAGGAACTGGGTATGTTTAGCTTAAGAGAAAGAAGGACTAGGGGAGACATGATAGCAGTCTTCCAATATCTCAGGGGTTGCCACAAAGAAGAGGGAGTCAAACTATTCTCCAAGGCACCTGAGGGCAGGACAAGAAGCAATGGGTGGAAACTAATCAAGGAGAGAAGCAACTTAGAACTGAGGAGAAATTTCCTGACAATTAGAACAATTAATCAGTGGAACAGAAGTTGCCTCCAGAAGTTGTGAATGCCCCAACACTGGAAGTCTTTAAGAAGATGTTGGATAGCCATTTGTCTGAAACAGTTATAGGGTTTCCTGCCTAGGGAGGGGGTTGGACTAGAAGGCCTCCAAGGTCCCTTCCAACTCTACTATTGTATTGTATTGTATTGTATTGTATTGTATTGTATTGTATTGTATTGTATTGTATTGCATTGCATTGTATTGTATTGTATTGTAAAGCGAAACTGAAATCAATCTTTAAAAACAGGAGCAATCTTTTGGGGCGTCCTCCATTTTGGAAATACCAAATGCTCTGTTTTGATAACCCGGGTTTCATGTGCTGTGTGAGAACAGAGGTTTGTTGGAAACCAAAAATTTCCTAGTTTTGATAAAAACCAGTTTTGGGGTGTGGCGAGAGGGGGGGGAACCCTACCGAAAGGGAAAAGAATGCATTTATTTTGTGGTTTTGGGCTCTTCCTTTCTTCCCGTCGTCTTTCTTTTGCGAAACGTCTTGGCTAGACAATCCCGGCCCCATCATTCCCACGCCCTGCTGACTCGGGCAGAAAAACTAAGCCAGCGCCTTTCGCACCCAGGTCAGGCGGGTGTGTTGTGGCGAGGAGATTTAGATCCAGCGGTGTGTTTTGTGCAATCTTTCATTGAGGACTGTGTGGGAAGAAAACCCTCAACAACCCAGGGTGGCAACTTCTAAGAGATCACAAAAGATCGGTGGCCGATTTCCTCATGGTGGATTTGATTGGTTCCCTTCGCACATCTGTGCTAGTCCTTCCTGACACTAGGGGGCAGTGCTCATCTCCGTTTCAAAGCCGAAGAGCCAGCGCTGTCCGAAGACGTCTCCGTCGGTCGTGTGGCCGGCGTGACTCAATGCCGAAGGCGCACGGAACGCCGTTCCCTTCCCACCAAAGGTGGTGCCCATTTTTCTACTCGCATTTTTTACCTGCTTTCGAACGGCTAGGTTGGGAGAAGCTGGGAAAAGTCACGGGAGCTCACTCCATTATGCGGCGCTAGGGATTCGAACCGCCAATCTTTCTGATCGACAAGCTCAGCGTCTTAGCCACTGAGCCACTGCATCCCTTTTGGTGGATTTAGATGGTGACCCAGCCATCAATGAGGCAAAAGGTAGGTGGTCCTTGCCCTTACGACCACAACTGAGGCCCGGGGTTTGTGTCGTTAAGCGAGGAGGCAGTGGTGCTCCCTCCCTTCCATCCAACCATCCATCCATCCATCCATCATCCATCCATCTCTCTCTCCTTTCTTCCTTCTTCCCATCCATATCGCCATTTCTCCTTCCTTCCATCCATCCATCTCTCTCTCTCCTTCCTTCCTTTCCGTCTTTCCTTCCATTCACCCATCCTTCCATCCATATCTCTGTTTCTCCTTCCTTCCTTCCTTCCTTCCATCCATCCATCTCTCTCTCTCTCCGCCCATCCAAAGTGATTGTCCTCGCTCTGAAAAAATAGACCACTCTTCAATTGATCATCCAAGCAGATCGATAATAGCTACAACATCCTCATCAAAGGTTGGCTCCATCAGCCTTCCAGACATCATGCTATTCACCTCCCAGAATCCGCCAGTCATCCTAACAGGGGAATTCTGGGAGCTGAACTCCCAACTTAGGCTGTGAAATGCCACCCCCTGGCTGCCAATTCTGGACTCTCATCCTCCTCTCCTCTGTTTCTCTCGCCCATGTATTTCTCCCCAGAACTTACCTGGGCACCAAGGGTTGAAGAGGATGTACACCTCGTTTTTGGGGTCGAAGGGGGCGGCGTACTCGCCCGCCTTGCTTCGGGTCTTCACGCTGAACTGGTACTTGCCAATCACCGCTCTGGGCGAGGGACACACTCGGATACCCATGGTGTTGTCGTCCGAGCTGGTCATTTCCGCCGACCAGCCTGGGCCGGGCAAGGACCCGCCGACGGGTACTAGAATATGGGTGCCCTTTGAGGCTTGTGGGTTGGAGCCTGCCGGAGGGAGAAAACGTGGGAGGGGAAATTAATAATTGCAATTTTACGATTAATAGAAGTTAACGACAGGGAGGTATCCATAGTCATAGAGGCCCGGTGTGCGACTGACGCGTCATTTGAACAACATGGGAATTGACAAATTTCCCCAACCGGTCAATTGCGAAAGGCAGCTCGACTTAAATCCTACGTGAACACACGGGAGGGAAAATTAATATTTGTAATTTTACGATTGATAGAAGTTAACGACAGGGAGGTATCCATAGTCATAGAGGCCCGGTGTGCGACTGACGCGTCATTTGAACAACATGGGTATTGACAAATTTCCCCACCGGTCAATTGCGAAAGGCAGCTCGACTTAAATCCTATGTGAACACACGGGAGGGAAAATTAATCCTTGTAATTGTACGATTAATAGAAGTTAATGACAGGGAGGTATCCACACTCATAGAGGCCCGGTGTGCGACTGGCGCGCCATTTGAACGACGTCGGAATTGACGAATTGACAAATTCCCCATCGGTCAATTGCGAAAGGCAGCTTGATTTGGAATGGCTTAAATCCTACCTGAAAATCTCTCTCTCTTTTTTTGCACCATTTAACATCCACATCTGTCTTTTCTTCAGGTCCTTGGGAGGGACTGAAGAGATGGACAAAACTGCCAGATCTAGTCTCAACATCTGGCCAACTCTGGAATCAACACTAACAATGTCTTATACGTATATTGAAAGCTGTACGTATTTTTATATCTACAAACTACACACATTTATGACATTTATTTCACTATTTAAAGGGTAGAAGCATTTGTTTTGCTGAGAATTGGGGTGGAGGGATGGCCGCCATCTTGACTCCTTTGACCATACCCTCCGGACACCCCTGCTGGGAACTCTTGGTTGAACTACAAACCCCATGTTCCCTTCCAACAGCCTCTTTGTGGTCCCACAGAGAATGCCAAATTAGAAAAAGGATTTTGCCCCTATACTTTCAATTTAAAACAGGTACTCCTTGATTGATGGCCAACAGTTGAGGTCAACATTGCTGTTGTTAAGCGACACGGCTGTTCGATGAGTTTTGCCCCATTTTACGATGGTCGTAAAGTGAATCACTGCAGCTGTTAAGTTAGTAACCCAGTCATTCAGCAAATCGGGCTCCCCCTGTTGACTCTGCTTGTCGGAAGGGTGCAAAATCACATGACCTGGCGACCGTCATAAATCTGAATCGGTCGCTAAGCGGTTGAAATTTTAATCACACGGCCGCGGGGAGGTTGCAAAGGCCGTTAAGTAGGAAAATGGCCCTGCATCTTTTTCCCCCCCCCAACGCCGTGGTAACTTTGAGCCGTCACTAAATGACCTACAAGATTAAACTTAATCGAGTCCTTAAAATAGGACCGATCGAAAGGCGTCAGCCATTTTGAAAAGACACCTGTTTCCCTGAAAATAAGACCTCCCTGGATAAGAAGCCCAATCGAGCTTTTGAGCGCATGCGCTGAAATAAGCCCTCCCCGAAAAGATTGCAACGCAGTGACGGCCGTGAAGTGACCACGCTCGCCTCGAAAAATCCTAAGACCTCCCCAAAAATAAAGCCAAGCGCTTACTTCGGGGGGTCCAAAGAAAATAAGACCGTGTCTTATTTTCGCGGTACAATCCTCATCCTGTTTGGAGAACCTGGGTTTCATGTGTTGTGTGAAACAACAGCTGGTTTGTCTTCCAGCCAACGCTCACATCCAAACACCAACAAGTCCACCCTCGTTTGTTGAGGTGGCTCGACCGTACGGTCCCAAAACAGACATTTTATCAAGTGGGGCATGGAGGATTGGCTTGGCGTTGAGCCTCGGCTCGCTGGGAAGGGTTAGATAAGGAGTGTGAGAACGCCCTGTGCTTCGGGGGTGGGAACAGAGCCGGCCAAAAATGCATGTTCCGAGAGATAATGTGAATTCTCCAGATTCCACCACTGGCTTCCTCTACCCTCCATAAAATCTAAAACCAACGCAAAGGAGCCCAGCTCAGCTCGTTTCCTTGGCCTTTCAACGCAAGTCGAGCGGCAGGACGAACCATGGTTTAGAAACGGCTCAAGGCAGCAACGTGCGGTTTGAAACCACAAGCAAAGCTCACATTCCTTTGAGGGAGGCAAGTGGTCCCCGTCAAATAAGGACGTGGCGGCTCAGTGGCTAAGACGCTGAGCTTGTCGATCCGAAAGGCCGGCAGTTTGGCGGTTCGGATCGCTAACGGAGTGAGCTCCCGTGACTTGTCCCAGCTTCTGCCAACCTAGCCGTTCGAAAGCACGTAAAAAAAATGCAAGTAGAAAAATAGGCACCACCTTTGGTGGGAAGGGAACAGCGTTCCGTGCTCCTTCGGCGTTGAGTCATGCCGGCCACATGACCGACGGAGACGTCTTTGGACAGCGCTGGCTCTTTGGCTTTGAAACGGAGATGAGCACTGCCCCCTAGAGTCGGGAACGACTAGCACAAATATGCGAGGGGAACCTTTACCTTTTTAAGCGGTCTTTATCAAAGGCCTCACTTTCTGCCCGACGGTAGGTCAGTCGTACGTTAGAGGCAGTGCTCGACGTACGACTACAATGGAGCCCAATGATTTCTGTGGCTGAGACGTTTGTGGAGGGAGTTTGGTCCGTTTTTATGCCGTGGTTCTTAAGGGAATCAGTGCAGTTACGCGAGTCTCACTTGGTTGTTCAGGGAATCCAGCTTCCCCCACTGATTTTGCTCGTCAGAAGTTGATCACGTGACCCCAGAACGTCGCAACCGTCGTAAATGCGAGTCAGTTGCCAAGCACCTGAGTTTTGATCCCATGACCATGGGGTTACTGCAATAGTCGTAAGTGTGAAAAATGGTCGTGGGTCACTTTTTTGAGTGCCGTTGTAACTTTGGACAGTCACTAAATGAATGTTTGTAAGTCGAGCATTATCCGTAAAGATTGCAATAGGAGGAAGAAAAAAATAAGTCAATCAAAGAATTCTTTTGATTTTCGTCTTTAAGATAGTGTCTTCCAACCTCGGCAACTTTAAGAAGATTGGACTTCTCGTGCTGGCCCTTTAAGATGCGTGGACTTCAACTCCCAGAATGCTCCTCCTGGGTCTTTAAGAAGGGTGGACTTCAACTCCCAGAATGCTCCTCCTGGGTCTTTAAGAAGGGTGGACTTCAACTCCCAGAATTCTCATGTTGGGCCTTTAAGAAGGGTAGACTTCAACTCCCAGAATTCTCGTGCTGGCCCTTTAAGAAGGGTGGACTTCAACTCCCAGAATTCTCATGCTGGCCCTTTAAGAAGGCTGGCCCTTTAAGAAGGGTGGACTTCAACTCCCAGAATTCTCGTGCTGGGCCTTTAAGAAGGGTGGACTTCAACTCCCAGAATTCTCATGCTGGGCCTTTAAGAAGGGTGGACTTCAACTCCCAGAATTCTCGTGTTGGGCCTTTAAGAAGGGTGGACTTCAACTCCCAGAATTCTCGTGCTGGCCCTTTAAGAAGGGTGGACTTCAACTCCCAGAATTCTCGTGCTGGGCCTTTAAGAAGGGTGGACTTCAACTCCCAGAATTCTCGTGCTGGGCCTTTAAGAAGGGTGGATTTCAACTCCCAGAATTCTCGTGCTGGGCCTTTAAGAAAGGTGGACTTCAACTCCCAGAATTCTCGTGCTGGGCCTTTAAGAAGGGTGGACTTCAACTCCCAGAATTCTCCTGCTGGGCCTTTAAGAAGGGTGGACTTCAACTCCCAGAATTCTCGTGCTGGGCCTTTAAGAAGGGTGGACTTCAACTCCCAGAATTCTCGTGCTGGGCCTTTAAGAAGGGTGGACTTCAACTCCCAGAATTCTCGTGCTGGGCCTTTAAGAAGGGTGGACTTCAACTCCCAGAATTCTCGTGCTGGGCCTTTAAGAAGGGTGGACTTCAACTCCCAGAATTCTCGTGCTGGGCCTTTAAGAAGGGTGGACTTCAACTCCCAGAATTCTCGTGCTGGGCCTTTAAGAAGGGTGGACTTCAACTCCCAGAATTCCCCAGCCAACATAAATCTACCCATCTTAAGAGTTGTTCAACCATACTGTGAAGGGGATTATCAGGCTTAGAAGAAAAATGAAAAACACATTTTTATTCCCAACCTCTAATGTTCTGTTCCTTCCCTATTATTTAAGAGTTGCAGGTTAGGGCAAGCAGGGGGGAAAAAAAACCTGTTCTCCAGGTGTGCCTTTTTTTTTCTCAGGTAAAAAGAGCAGCCAGGATGAAGGGTTGGGTTTTCTAGCTGTGGATGGAAGGATGGTCCCCACCAATTTCAGAAACGTTGGACTACATTTCCCATGGCTGGATAAGCGTGGCTGTACTGCCTCAGGGTCGTGGCACTGGGATTCAGCACACCTGGAAGGCAGGTGTGGATAAAACCTGCAGACCAGGAGCGTATCAACTTGGTGACTTTAAGGCCTGGGGACTTCAACTCCCAGAATTCCCCCAGCCAGCTCTTTTAAAAAAAAAAAAAAACTTTGCTGAAGTCAAGATATATTATGCTTATTGCAGGTGAGTTTCTGCCGGTCCTGTCTGGTACGCCAGAAAAGGTAGTGAAAATCTGGCGTACCGTACCGTACCAGTAGTAATGGTGGCTTACTCCCGAATGTCCGTCAAAAGCTTTTTATTTTTTAAAGCCCTTTTTTCCTGCTGGTTCAGGCAAGGGAAAAGAAGTTTTAAAAACTAAAGGAGAGAGGGGGGGGGGAGAGAGAGGAAGGAAGGGGAGAAAGAAAAAGAAAGAAAAAGAAAGAAAAAGAAAGAAAAAGAAAGAAAGAAGGAATCTCACTTTTTAACTGGGATTCAGCAAAGGAGAAAAAAAATGAAATGCTGTTGCTTTAAACCGGAACTGAGCATGCTTGGCTGTGGAATTCTGGGAGCTGAAATCCACAAGTCTTAAAGTTTCCAAGATTCGCGACTTGTGGACTTCAACCCCCAGAATTCCACAGCCAGCTCTTTTTTTTAAAACAAAAAAAAAACTTTGCTGAAGTCAAGATATATTACATTTACTGCATTCCCACCATCTATTAAGAAAGTTACCCGGCTAAAACACGCGAGGAAGTAACCTAGCCGCATTTATTCTCATCCCGTTCATGATGAATGCTGGTAAGTTACTTTTGCTGGCTGGGGAATTCAAGTCCACGAGTCTTAAAAGTTGCCAAGCCTGCTGCAGACAGAAATGCAACCTGTGCAGTTCCAATTCGGCAGACAGCGGAGAGGTGATGTCACACTTAGGTTAACCTGCCACCGTTTGGGGGAAAGTTGAAAGTGGAGAATTGTCCCAAGGGGAGATACAACGAAGAAAAAGCTTGCGCTCCTTTTTGGATACGCTTAATTTTTATGACTCTTTGCCACGGAATTTGCCACGGAATTGCCACAGGTAGTCCTCGACTTTACAACGCTTAGTGACTGCTTGACATGACAACAGCACTGAAAAAAAGGAACTCTCACACTTAGGACCGTTGCTGCATTCCCCCATGGTCACATGATTCGAATTCAGACGCTTGTCAACCGACTCATATTTATGACGGGCGCAGTGTTCCAGGGAGGGGGTGAGGGGGTCACACGATTCCCCCCCTTTTGTGACCTTTGGACAGGCCAAGTCAATGGGGGAAGCTGGGTTCACTTCACGACTGTGTGACTGACTTAACAACTGGAGTGATTCACTTAACAATGGTGCAGTGGTTGGTTGCTCTTGCCGTCGATATGGGTACGCTGCTTGCGGTCTGTTCGTGCACGCCCCGGAAGTGCGCTTCGCACGCACGCGCAATCCACCTTCCCTGCGACAGCCGGCTGCATGTTGGGGCTCGCGCAGGCATAAATACAGCTATAGAGGATGGGCGGGTGGGCGAGCCAAACAGGCCACCGTACTGGTACGCTCTCAGCTGCTCCAGGCCACTCCCAATACTGCCGTACCAATCCGAATTGGCAGCAACCCACCACTGCAACAGTGGCAAGAAACATCATAAAATTGAGCTAAACAGGCGGTATTCACTTACTTTCCCTACCAGTTTGCAAATGTGAGTGTGCACATCTATGTATGCGCTCGGCCTTCTGCGCGTGCGCTTTGATCGCACACCCGGCTTGCACACATGCACACGGCTTGAAAATGTGCTTAAATTGGACGACGTAGAGCTGGGGTGATTCAGGGAACTGGTACGAACCGGCTAAATACTACACTCTGGAGCTAAAGCTAATGTCACAACTGTCTTGCTTATGTCCAAAGGAAATTTTGGGCTCAATGGTGATCCTAAGTCGAGGCTCGTTTCCCCCGCACCCCCTTTGGGTATAATGCAGGGGTGGGTTCCTGCCAGTTCTAACCTCTTCTATAGAAGAGGTTCCACAAATCTACCGTGCCGTTTAGAACCGGTTCCAGCTCCTTCCCCCCGCCCATCCGCATATCATCAAGATGAAGAGCGAGAGGAGGAATTCTGGGAGTTGAAGTCCACAAGTCTTAAAGCTGTCAACTTTGAACACCCTTGGGGTTTTTCTCTCTCTCTAAAGGGTTAGGGGTGCAAGCGTCTTGTAACTTGACAGCTTTAAGACTTGCACACCTGAGCCAACATGACTGGAGGAGGAATTCTGGGAGTTGAAGTCCACAAGTCTTAAAGCTGTCAAATTTGAACACCCCTGGGGAGTTTTTTTCTAAAGGGTTAGGGGTGCAAGTGTCTTGTAACTTGACAGCTTTAAGACATGCACACTTCAATGCCAGAGTTCCTGAGCCAACATGACTGGAAGAGGAATTCTGGGAGTTGAAGTTCACAAGTCTTAAAGCTGTCAAATTTGAACACCACTGGTTTTTTTTTACTAAAGGGTTAGGGGTGCAAGGGTCTTGTAACTTGACAGCTTTTAGACTTGCACACCTGAGCCAACATGACTGGAGGAGGAATTCTGGGAGTTGAAGTCCACAAGTCTTAAAGCTGTCAAGTTTGAACACCCCTTGTTTTTTTTTTCTAAAGGGGTAGGAGTGCAAAAGTCTTAAAGTTGACAGCTTTAAGACTTGCGTGCTTCAAATGCCAGAGTTTCTGGGCCAACAGTTTGGTTGCTAAGCAAGAGCGTTGTTAAGTGAGTTTCACCACATTTTACAAGTTGGCCACGCCCACCCAGTCACATGATTGCCAAGCCACTCCCACCCGGTCGCATGGCTGGCAAGCCACTCCCACAAAGCAGGCCATACCTACAGAAGAGATTCTAAAAATTTTTGAAACCCACCACTGGTATAATGAAATATAATGAAAAATTCCACCCCCGTTTTCGGATATTATGAATTTTGTTTTTTTTCTTCTACTGAATATACAACCGCACCTTCTATTGATATGCAAAGGGAAGCGACAGACAGGAAAATGTGTGGTGTTATGACAACGACGTCTCTTTCTTTCACTGCATGAAAAAATGAATTCCATAAATCCATTTCATAAACTAATCATCCCACAAAACAAGGTGTTGGAATGAAGAAGCAATTAGTTGTCAGATACGCGAACTGGTTCTCCCACCCTTTAGATCTAAGTACATCTGCAAGCCAATACTTCCTATAATTTGAATTTTGCATCCTTGCCTCCATGGCGAAAGGACCTGTATCTCCTCCAAAGACTTTAGGGTTCTCTACCTAAAGAAGGTTGGGGGAACCATCTCTGGTTCTTCATTGGGAGGAAGGGCTTCCACTGTGTCTTCTCACTCAATTGACCTGCTTCATTTGGGCTCCATCTTCCAACGTGAGGAGAGGTTTCTCCTGCAGGCATCTCTGCTACAAAGCAGAAGTCGTATTTCCTTCAGGGGTGCCAAACGATTGACGTTCTAAGGGTGAAAAACATTCCCAAAACAACAAAAGGACACTCCAATCTTGGTGCTTGAGGGTTACCTCAGGTTCTTACGGTGCTTGGTTTCCACCAGATGTAACCACATTGAGGTGACCTTCAAAATTATTAGTATTTTTTTAAGTTGTCTCTTCACGGAGAAGTTCTCTAGAAGGTTGGAGGATCATCTCAGGTTCTTCTTTGCGAGGAAGGGCTTCCACTATTTCTTCTTGTGATTTGGACAAGTCAACCATGGGTGGGAAATTGGCCCCTCTTGTCATGTCCATATCAAGACCAAGCCTCCAGGTTTCGTAAGGTTTGTGGATTGGTTGACTCCAGGTTTCGTAAGGTTTGTGGATTGGTTGACATACAACCGTTGTCATTTCCATGGCGGCCTTCAGAATCTCCTTGTTGGGTGGCTTTGCACAAGCGGCCTTCCGCACATGATCACGCGCGGCTTGCACGCGTGCTTTGATCACGCGCGGCTTCTCTGCACTTTTTCTAAAGTCTCAATTTCTTTTTTTTAATATTGTGGCGAGCAGATTTGTTTCATCTTGGATCCTTATGGATCTCAAGAAGACGACGGATCAAATTCAAGGCACAATTAATTGGTGGAAGGGCTGGGAGGAAAACGTGCCCAAATAGGATGGCATAGATCCAGGGTGGGTAGGTGGGTCCACCCACGATTTCAATTACCAGATTGGGCGAACCAGTCTGAACTGGCTGAAGACTACCTCGGTTTGGCGCTCATTTTAGAATCAAGACCTCGGTGAAGTGCATCTTTCGACAACCTAACCAAGATAACCCTTCAGAAAAGTTCAAGAAGAGACTGGACTGCCATCTGTCAGAAATGGTGTAGGGTCTCCTGCTTGGGTGTAGGGTTGGACTAGATGACCAACAAGGTCCCTTCCAACTCTGTTAAGTCTGTTAAAAAAAAATCTGAAAAAGGGTAAAGACACCAGATACGATTCATCTAATCCTGCGTTTCTCAAGCTTTAAGATGGGTGGATTTCAACTCCCAGAATTCTGAGCGTTGAAGTCCACCCTTCTTCAAGGACCAGCACGAGAATTCTGGGAGTTGAAGTCCATCCTTCTTCAAGGACCAGCACGAGAATTCTGGGAGTTGAAGTCCATCCTGCTTCAAGGACCAGCACAAGAATTCTGGGATTGAAGTCCACCTTTCTTAAAGGGTCAGCACGAGAATTCTGGGAGTTGAAGTCCATCCTGCTTCAAGGACCAGCATGAGAATTCTGGGATTGAAGTCCACCTTTCTTAAAGGGCCAGCATGAGAATTCTGGGAGTTGAAGTCCATCCTGCTTCAAGGCCCAGCATGAGAATTCTGGGATTGAAGTCCACCTTTCTTAAAGGGTCAGCACGAGAATTCTGGGAGTTGAAGTCCATCCTGCTTCAAGGACCAGCACAAGAATTCTGGGATTGAAGTCCACCTTTCTTAAAGGGCCAGCATGAGAATTCTGGGAGTTGAAGTCCATCCTTCTTCAAGGCCCAGCATGAGAATTCTGGGAGTTGAAGTCCACCTTTCTTAAAGGGTCAGCACGAGAATTCTGGGAGTTGAAGTCCATCCTGCTTCAAGGAGCATGAGAATTCTGGGAGTTGAAGTCCACGCATCTTAAAGGGGCCACGGCTGAAAAAAACGCGAACTCAGCTTTTGCACGGGGATTATCTGTGTCACAATCTGATATCTCATGATTGTTTTGTTGCTATGTTTATAAGATTGCATCTATCATGCTTCTGTTCCCTGCAGATTCTGGGCGTTGTGCCCGACGCAGCAATATTTTTTATGCGGCAACTCTACGCAATGATATATTGTGCCATCTTCCTTCCGGCGGGGTGTGCCCAAATGGGCATTCATTTCATTCTCAGAGAGAGAGAGAGAGGTTTCCTAGGGGCCAAGTTCCCCCTCAAATACAGTCCCCGTAGAAGCACTTCCTGGCGGGGCAGAAGGTCAAGCGAGTCCTTGGCTTACAACAGTTCATTTAGCGACTGGGAAAAAGTGACGTAAGGATCGTTTTTCAGACTTAAAGAAAGTTTGCAGCACTTTCTTTGCAGCAGCCCCCTCCAAATCAAGGGATGAAAATTCAAAAGGCTAGGCGACCGGCTCATATTTATGACGGTCGCAGAGTCCCCTGGCGCGACCTTCTCAGAAGCAGGGAAGTCCGATTCCCTTAGCGACCGGGTGACTAAATTAAGAACCGCGGTGATTCACTTTGCAACGGAGGCAAGGGAGGTCATCAGACGGGGCAAACCTCCCGCAACAACTGTCTCCCTTCACAACAGAAACGTTGAGCTCCCTTGGGGTCCAGAATCTCAACGGCTAAGCAAAACGGTTCTTAAGCGAGTCACGTGGGATTTTGCTGCCTGTTTTCCCCGTGGTCGTTAAGCAGGTCACTGCAGCTGTGAAGTGAATCCCAGGATTGTTAAGCGAATCACTCCCGCTTGTCGGTAAGGTCGCAAATAGCGATCTCGTGAGCCTGGAATGCTGCAACCTTTGGAAATGTTCGCTGTTTACCAAGCACCCCAAATTTCATAATATCATGCTGGCAATACTGCAACGGTTGTAAGTGCGAGGACTGCTCATAAATCACCTTTTTTGTTCACCAAACAAATGGTTGTACGTTGAGGACTCCCGGCATTTTCAAGTCAACAGGATCGACGGCTGAGTTGAATGCAAATTTAATTCATCTCGGCAAAATAACAAGAGTTGGAAGGGGCCTTAGAGGTCCTCTAGTCCAACCTCCTGCTCAGGCAAGAAACCTTCTACCATTTCAGACAAATGACTGTCCGGTCTCTTTTTAAAAACCTCCAGTGATGGAGTGCGTACAACTTCTGGTGGCAAGTTGTTCCGCTGGTTAATTGTTCTCACTGCTGGGAAGTTTCTCCTTAATTCCAGGTAGCTTCTCTCCTTGATTAGTTTCCGCCCATTGCTTCTTGTTCTACCCTCAGGTGCCTTGGAGAATGGATTGACTCCCTCTTCTTTGGGGCAGCCCCTGAGATATCAGAACAATGCTATCATGTCTCCCTTGGTCCTTCTTTCTATTAAGCTAGACATACCCAGTTCCTACAGCCGTTCTTCCTATGTTTTAGCCTCCAGTCCCCTCATCATCCTTGTTGCTCTTCTCTGCACTTTTTCTAGAGTCCCAATTTCTTTCTTTTAACATTGTGGCGACCATGATTTGTTCAATCTTGGATCCTTTTGGATCTCGAGAAGACGACGGATCGAATCCGAGGCACAACTAACGGGTGGAAAGAGCTGGGAGGCCCATGAAGAGGTCACAGCTTTTCCAACCAGCCCTGCTTAACTTATCAAACGGCCAGGAAGTTGATATGATTGTGGATTATTGTCTTTTTTTTTTCCTTTGGCTGGGAGCCTGAAAAAATAAACATTAGCAGATGGAGTAGCAAGAGTTTTGAGACGCCAGAGAACTCGTCTTAGCCAAAAGGAACTCGCGAAGGGAGGCACAACGCCTCCTGCCCGTCAGTTTTAGCCCATGAAATGCCACCTGGGACATTTCTCTCTAGCCTGGGAAAAGACTTCAGCGCGCTGATGATGTTACCTGGCTGGGTCATGCAACGTCGGCAAGAAAACCACCAAGCTTCGGAGCAAGAACTGATAAATAAGATGCTAACATGCGCAGAGATAGACAGACGGACTCTAGCGCTCAGGGACAAGGGTGAGACAGACTATCACGAAATCTGGGGCAAACGGTACCGGCGGTTAGAAACGAGGGGAAAAGTTCGGGACAGAAAAACACAGATAAGTGAAGAATTGGAAATAGGGTATTAATATTGTACGATAGGTAGGAACTGGATATGTACGGATAGTAACTATATAATGAATGGGATTAATGGATAGGCAACTTGACAGATTGCACATATCTAGGTAAAGGATATAGACTACTATTGTTGTGAGATCTAAGGACTCTACGGAAAGGACTATGCCGGGAATGTCGCCCTATGACGTTTTTAATGTTTACCTAATAAAAACCTTTTTTAAAAAAAAGGGAAAAAAAGAAAACCATCAAGATCAGAGCACCAAAGACCCCAGAGTCCTTTTCCTCCTCCTCCTCCTGCTCCTCCAACCCCATTCCCTACTAGCACTGATTATGTTCTCTAGTTGGGTCATGAAACGTCTGCAAGAAAACCACCAAGCTCAGAGACCACCAAGAACCCCCTCCTCTCTTCTTCTTCTTCTTCTTCTTCTTCTTCTTCTTCTTCTTCTTCTTCTTCTTCTTCTTCTTCCTCTTCCTCTTCCTCCTCCTCCTCCTCCTCCTCCTCCTCCTCCTCCTCCTCCTCCTCCTGCTCCTGCTCCTCCAACCCCATTCCCTACTAGCACTGATGATGTTCCCTAGTTGGGTCATGAAACGTCTGCAAGAAAACCACCAAGCTCAGAGACCACCAAGAACCCCCTCCTCTCCTCCTCCTCCTCCTCCTCCTCCTCCTCCTCTTCTTCTTCTTCTTCCTCCTCCTCCTCCTCCTCCTCCTCCTCCTCCTCCTCCTCCTCCTCCTCCCCCCCCATTCCCTACTAGCACTGATGATCTTCCCTAGTTGGGTCATGAAACGTCTGCAAGGAAAACCACCAAGCTCAGAGAGCGCCCAGGACCCCACCATTTTCCTCCTCCTCCTCCTCCTGCACCAAGGACCCCCTGTCCAACCTAAGCTAGAAATATTCTCTTCAGTCGTAACATTTCTCTCTTTCAGTAAGAAGGGTCAAATCTTCTGAAAAGCCCCCCCTTTTTGCCTGGCAAATCTTTGGCAAAGAAAACGGCACTCTGCACATGCTCAGCAGCTCTTATACCTGCAGGCAAATCTACAAGGAACCTCAGCCTGGCAGGGATCCCATGGTCGTCTGATCTGCCTGGCTGATTTATTTGTTTATTTTCATAAGTCTCTCCGTTTTCCTCCTTCAGAAGCAAAAGTTCCATCCCTCACTGCTTGGATCGCATTTATCGGAAATGGAGCCCATTGGCATTAAATTTAAACCAGCAATAAGACTGCAACCGTAGATGTCCAAAATTCCTGAAAGGCTTCCTACTCTGTTCGGTCTGGAAGTGTTTTGAGGACCACATCTGTCCACGCCACCTAAGCGGCTGCGATGTTTGGGTGTTGTGCTCCCCACATCTGGAAAACAGCAGCGCAGGCAAAGTTGAGGCTCTTGTGCTTTTGATCAAATTGTACCTATGTTTATTTGTGCAGGCAGATTAATCAGTCTTCCTCAACCTTAGTGACCTGGAAATGGGTGGACTTTGATTCCTAAAATTCCTCAGCCAGCCTTACGATGGAAGGAAGGAGATAGAAGGAGGAAGAAAAGGGAAAGAGAAGGAGGAAGGATACGGAGGGAAGGAAGGAAAGAGGGAGGGAGGGAGATAGAAGTAGGAAGAAAAGGGAAAGAGAGGGAGGAAGGATATGGAGGGAAGGAAGGAAAGAGGGAGGGAGGGAGATAGAAGTAGGAAGAAAAGGGAAAGAGAGGGAAGGAGGACATGGAGGGAGGAATGAAGGAAGGAAGAGAGGAAGGAAGAGAGAGGGAGGGAGGAAAGGAAACAAGGAAGGAAAAGAGAGGAATGGAGGAGAGGGAAGGAGGGAGGGAAGAAAGGAAGGAAGGATGTGAGAAAGAAAGAGAAAGAAAGAAAGAGAGGAAGGAAGGAGATGGAAGGAGGGCGGGGAGGGAAGGAAGGAAAGAGGGAGAAAGAAAAAGGAAGGAAGGAGGGAAGAAGATAGGAGGAAGAAAAGGGAGAGAAGGAGGAAGGATATGTAGGGAGAGAACGAAGGAAGAAAGGAAAGGAGAGGGAGGGAGGGATGGAGGAAGGATAAAGGGAGGGGGGAAGGGAGAGGGAAAAAGGAGAGAGAGGGAAGGGAGGAGGAGAAAGAAGGAAGAAAGGAAGGCAAAGAGAAAAGGAAGGAGAGAGGGAGGAAAGGAAAGGAAGGATGGAAAAGAAAGAAAGAAAAAGTGGAAGGAAGGAGGGAAAGAATAGGAAGCAAGGAAGGAGGCTGGTGGGGGAATTCTGCGCGTTGAAGTCCACCCATCTCCCAATCACCAAGTTTGAGAAACAACTGACGTCACTATTCAATTAAGAAGACGTCATAAATCAGGGGAAACACCCCCTTACCCACTTCAACTATATTTGTGGTTGGGGTCTTTTGTGGCTGAGCCTTTGAGGCCAGTAGAAGCCAGCCAGAGATTCAAACCTCCGGAATCTGCACAAAACCGGACTCCTCTCCTTTGCAAAAACTTTTTTAATGTTGACTCTCGCTCTTTCTGGTTTCCCAAATTCTGGCCCGGGGGGGGGCCTTCTTGGTGGCGGCGGGAGGTGGGATTGGGGGAGGGAAGACACCAAATTTCCGGCCGTCAATAAGGAAGGCGAGGCTGAAAAGGACAGGATCTCCAAACCCCCACATCGACCAAATGACAACCTTGCGAGATAATCCACGGTTTGCTACCGCAACTCTGCGGGGTGGTGTGAGGCCAAACCCACCTCCCCCCCTCCCAAAAAAATTGCAGCCGGGCTGGAAGCCATGCCGGCAGGCGATGTACGCACCCTGTCCTCTTGGCAAACCTGTCCTGAAGGAATTTAGCAATGCGTCCCCACCCTCCGGGGACGCTGGAGGCCAAAATTCCTTAACCCGGTTAAGCGGCGCGAAGTGGGGGATAATCATAAATCATAATCATACAAAGAAAGGCATTGCGAGCAGGGACCAGTTCCACCAGTAAACAGAAGCTTGTCGTCTCCTGAAAGCGTGCGCTCCCGGTCTGCTTGTAATCTTTTGGGGGCTTAATGACAAGAAATCGTGTTACGACAACCCCGCATTATCGGGATGGCTTGTTTGATGTGGTGGATTAGGCAGAGGAAGTACGTTTGTCTTTCTTGGTTAATTTTAGAGGGTTGGGGTTGTTGTTGTTTTTTGCTAGACCCCCTACACAACCGTCTCCGATTCCACCGCAGTTTGTCAGATGAGAAAATAACCCCAAATTATCATCCGAGGACTACAGTTGTTTTTTTAAAAAATAAGGGTTTAAGGCTAAGAGACACAGATGAATCCGTGTTGCACGTCCAGGAGGGGGAAAAAATATCAGTAAGCTTGCTACAAGCTAAAACAGACCTTTGCAGAAGATGGTGAGACCGGGATGGCCATTCCCGACACCTATTGGGCCGACCGGCCAAGGATCCAGGTTGGAAATGGACGATTCCTGGTCCGATGGGAAAAAATATAGCATGGAGGTGTTGCATTTAAAAGTCAAAATTCTAGAGCCCAGTTTCTGGCATGTGAATGTCATTTCCCAGAATTCCCTAGGCGGCCTTACGAAGGGAAGGAAGGGAGGGAGGAGAAAGGAGGGAGGGAAAAAAAAGGATGGAGAAAGGGAGGAAAGGAAGAAAGGAGAGAAGAAGGGAAAGGAGGAAAGAGGGAGGGAGGGAAGGAAGGAGAACGAAGGAAAATAGAAAAGAAGGAGGGAGGGAGGAGGAAGAAGGGAGGGGAGAAATGGAAGAGAGGGAGGGAGGGAAGGAAGGAGGGAAGGAAGGAGAAAGAAGGAAGATAGAAAAGGAGGAGGGAGGGAGGAAGGAGAAAGGGAGGGAGGAGAAAGGCAGGAAGGAAAAAAGGATGGAGAAAGGGAGGGAGGAAAGGAAGAAAGGAGAGAAGAAGGGAAAGAAGGAAGGAAGGGAGGAGGGAGGAAGAATTGAGCTAGAAAAGAAGGGGGGAGGAAGGAAGGAAAAGAGGGAGGGAAGAAATAGAAAGAGGGAGGGAAGGAGGGAAGGAGGGAAGGAAGGAGAAAGAAGGAAGATAGAAAAGGAGGAGGGAGGGAGGAGAAAGGGAGGGAGGAGAAAGGGAGGGAGGAAAGGAAGAAAGGAGAGAAGAAGGGAAAGAAGGAGGGAGGGAAGGAAGGGAGGAAGGGAGAGGACTGGAAGGATAGGAAGAAAAGGAAGAGCAGGAGAGAGGGAAGGAAGAAGTCAAAGGGAGGGAGGAAGGAAAGGATGGAGAGAGGGAAGGAGCGAAGGAATAAAGAGAAGGGAAAGATGGAAGGAGAAAGGGAGGGAGGAAGAAGGGAGGAGTAAAGGAGGAGAGAGAGAGGGAAGGAAGAAAGAGGGAACGAGAGGCAGGAGGAGAAGGAGGGAGGGAAGAAAAGGAAGGAAGGAAGGGAAGAAGGAGAGGAAGGGAAGGAAGGAAGGAGCTGTAGGAAGTTAGCATGCATCCCTCTCCTAAGAAAATGAAATATTGTAGGAAATATTTAAAAAGTCAGAATATTTCCCTTAGAAGGGAGGCAGAAACTCATTCTCCCCCTACCTTTGTCAATGGACCATTAAGGCCTGAGGCAGTCTATTCTACATAACAAAGATCTACCTCCTTCAGGCAGAGCCGTAGGAGGAATTGCCCAAAACCTTTTCATAACATCATCACCCAGCAAGAGTCAACCAAGCCTGGGAGACAGACAACCTACAAAGTGACCCCTGCATGGCCCCATGGGAGTCAGACAACCAATCAGAACACAAGCTCAAATTCAAAAGCCCGGAGTTTCTTCCGACAGAGTCAAAGAGAGGAAGGAAGGAAAGAAGGAAACGACACTCTTTCCCACCTCCAAGGCGTCAAGTATAGTTGTCAGCCAATAAAAGGTTGCCCTTGCCAAATTCACCATCAACCGGGTCCCCCTCCCAAGGCTTCAAAAGGATCTCCAAAACAGATCACGTATGTCGCGCCCAATAATAATAATAATAATAATAATAATAATAATAATATATTTATTTCTTAGCCGCACCCTCTCCCGAAGGACTCGGGGCGGCGTACAATGAAACATATGAAATAAATATGTGGACAAAACAAACATATAACAGAGACATATACCGAGACACACACAAGACACACACAAGGAGGAGGTCAGTTGATAAATAAAAACAAATTAAAATACAGTATTTAAAAACCCCTAGATAATTAAATATAATTAAAATACCCAATAAAAACCCGTCAGGAGCGATATGGTTAGATCAAAGTTGAGCCAGGCCAGCTGCTTGGAATAGGTGGGTCTTAAGCTTAATACGAAAGGAGCGGAGGTCAGAGGTATTCCTAATATCCGGAGGGAGGTCATTCCACAGGGCTGGGCCCGCCACAGAGAAGGCTCTACTCCTAGGCGCCGCCCCCCGACACTGTCTAGTGGACGGCACCTGGAGGAGGCCCTCTCTGTGCGAGCGGATTGGTCGCAGGGATGTATGGGGCAGAATACGATCCCGCAAGTAACTAGGTCCTAAGCCATGGAGCGCTTTAAAGATTGTTATCAAAACCTTGAAACGCACCCGATAGACCACAGGAAGCCAGTGCAGCTCGCGCAGGAACGGTGTCACATGGGAGTACCTAGTACTCCCCATAATTACCCGCGCGGCTGCATTCTGGACCAACTGTAGCCTCCGGGTGCATTTCAAGGGAAGCCCCATGTAGAGAGCGTTACAGTAGTCCAAGCGAGACGTCACCAGCGCATGAGTGACTGTGCGTAAGGCGTCCCGGTCCAGTAGGGGGCGCAATTGGCGCACCAGGCGAACCTGGTGGAACGCCCCCCTTGCCACGGCTGTCACATGATCATCCATGGACAGCCGGGCATCCAGGAGGACGCCCAAATTGCGCGCCCGCTCCACGGGGGCAAGTTGAATGCCCCCAATGGCCAATGATGGAATTAATTGGCTGAACCGGGGAGCTGGTACCCACAGCCACTCCGTCTTGGAGGGGTTGAGCTTGAGTCGGTTGTCATCCATCCAGATCCGTACGGCTTCCACACACCGGGACATCACTTCGATGGCCTCGTTGGGGTGGTTCGGGGTGGAAAAGTACAGCTGAGTATCATCAGCGTACAGATGGTATCCCACCCCGAAACCACTGATGATCTCACCCAGCGGCTTCATATATGTGTTGAACAGGAGTGGCGAGAGGACCGACCCCTGTGGCACCCCACAAGTGAGTGGGCGTAGGGTCGACCTCTCTTCTCCTGCCAACACACGCTGCGTCCGGTCAGAAAGGTAGGAGCCGAACCACCGCAAAACGGTGCCCCGGACCCCCAACCCCTCCAGCCGGCGCAGCAGGATACCATGGTCGATGGTATCAAAAGCCGCCGAGAGGTCTAATAGGACCAGGATAGAGGAACAACCTCTATCTCTGGCCCTCCAGAGATCATCCACCAACGCGACCAAGGCCGTCTCCGTGCTGTGACCGGGGCGGAAGCCGGACTGGCGCGGGTCTAGATAATCATTTTCCTCCAGATGTCGTGGAAACTGGTAGGCCACCACACTCTCTACAACCTTCGCCAAAAAGGGAAGGTTGGAGACAGGACGATAATTGGCCAGCTCCAAAGGGTCCAGGGAAGGCCTCTTGAGCAAGGGTCTCACCACCGCCTCTTTCAAGGCGGCCGGGAGAGACCCCTCGCTCAGCGAAGCATTCACTAGGCCCAGGAGCCAGTCTCGTGTAACCTCCCAGGATGCCAGTACAAGCCAGGAGGGACACGGGTCCAATAAACATGTGGTGGGTCGCAGTCGTCCACGCAATCTGTCCAAATCCTCGATGGCAACCAAGTCAAACTCCTCCCAGATCGGTTCCTCAAGACTCGCCATGGACGTCTCCATTGGATCACTGACAGGAACCCAATCTCTCCGGATTTGAGCGATTTTATCCTGCAGATATTTACCAAATTCCTCTGCCCTGCCCTGTAGGGGGGCCTCCCGCGGCCTCTGAAACAAGAGGGAGCGGGACACCCGAAACAGGGTGGCAATGGCTCATCCCCCACCAGATCCCTAACGCCACCCAAATTTTACCCTGAACCGTCTCTCCCGGCCAACTTCGACATTTGCCGTCCTCCGACCTCGCCGATTTCAGTCCTCCCCCAGACTTCCCAGGGGGGGAATGTCCTGAGGACTAGAAACCCGACGGAAAAAGAACCCTTCTTCGGCCCCCCACACTTACCGACGAGGAACTCGAGGCAGACTCGGTGGTCTTCGGAATCGTACGGCTGCTGGAAATGAAGCTTCATCTCGAAGGGCTGCCCACGACGGATGATGAGGTTGTCGTACTCGTACTCGTCGGTGTGGTGGGCGCGGCGGTTGCTGCCTGTACGGCTGCTCATTAAATCAATCTTTTGGATGACCAGCATGCCCTCTGCGGGAGGTAAACGAAAGGAGGGTCACTCACTCCGGCCACGACCATTTTTGTACCCTAACCAGGGGTCGGATTGAAAAATGTGAGCAAGCGGTTCTCTGGCCAGTTGCTGGATGGGTGGGCGAGGCCAACTCAGCCTCCTGCATCATGGGGTGTTGGGGGGGAGCATTTTCGCCCTCCCCACACTCCGGACGCTTTCCTTGAGCTTCCGGGTGGGCGAAAACAGTCTCCCCCAGGTTCCGGAGGCCCCTTGTGGTCAGAAACAGGCTTGTTTCCAGACTGACTGGGCCGCATGGAGACTCCTGGGAGGAGTGGGCGAGGCCAGCCAGTCCTTGCAACAACCAGTTCTCCCGAACCGGTGTGAACCCGCTGAATCCTCTAACCCAGATTGCGGTTCCAATGACCACGAAAGGAAAGTTCCGGAAGTGTAAATTTTTGAGCCGGTTTCGAAGGATTTGCGAGATGCAGAAAAAAAAAAGGGGGGGGGAATTTATGACCCCCAAACTGGAATTCAATTCAGAGAGATGGGCGCAACTACTGAAGCTTTAAACCCGTACAGGCAGTCCTCGACTTACGACAGTCTGTTCGAAATGACAACGTCACCGAAAAAAAGTGACTTTGTTTTTCAGGCTGAGACCGTTGCAGCATCTTTGATCAAAATTTAGACGCTTGGCAACTGACTCATCTTTACGACGGCCGCAGGCCAGATTCACGTAACAACTGTGTCACTAACTTAATAACCGGAGGGAGGGATTCAAGGACTGTGGCGTCGTAAAATGGGGCAAAACGAATGTTTCACTCGGCAACAGGCATTGGAGGTTCAATTGTGCTCGTTTAAAGGCCGAGGGATTACCTGTATTTCTCAACCTGGGACACGTTCAGAGAGGTGGACTCCAACTCCCAGAATCCTCCAGCACAGCATAGGATTCTGGGAGTTGAAGTCCACCCATTTTAAACAGTGACCAAGGTTGTAAAAAAAACTTTCTCTAAGTTGTTGTTAGAGAAACATCTTCGGGGAGGGGGGAATCTCAGAAGCAAAAATATACTTTAAATTTATTTATTTATTTGCATTTCTGAGATTTGCATTTATCTCCAATAAAATTAACAGTGATTGGGGGGGGGGGGTTTCCCCTCCTAGATTTAGTGGGTGGGGGGAAAGATTGTTCATTTTTTCCAAACTCAAGTTTAAAATCTGGAAGTGCAACAAAGAACAGTTGCCGGAATTGGGTAATATCTAGTTTAATGAACAGAAGGACTAGGAGAGAGACATGATAGCAGTCTTCCAATATCTCAGGGGCTGCCCCAAAGAAGAGGGAGTCAAGCTATTCTCCATGGCACCTGAGGGCAGAACAAGAAGCAATGGGTGGAAACTAATCAAGGAGAGAAGCAACTTAGAACTGAGGAAAAACTTCCTGACAGTGAGAACAATTAATCAGTGGAACAGAAATTGCCTCCAGAAGTTGTGAATGCCCCAACACTGGAAGTCTTGAAGATGTTGGATAGCCATTTGTCTGGAACAGTATAAGGTTTCCTGCCTAGGCAGGGGGTTGGACTAGAAGACCTCCAAGGTCCCTTCCAGCTCTACTCTGTTTGAAATTAATCCCTGGCACTAAGGAGAAACTTCCTAACAGGGAGGACAATTCACCAATGGAACAGTTTGCCACCAGATGTTGTGAATCCTCCAACACTGGAGATTATTAAGAAGACACTGGATGGTCATTTGTCTCAAATGATATAGACAGGGGGTTGGACTAGAAGACCTCCAAGGTCCCTTCCCGCTCTATTTCGATTGAAATTGGGTGGGATTTTGTACTAAATTGAGCTTGTTTTTCACCCCCTCCCCCAAATGTCTCTCTGGAGGTTTGGGATAGTCTCTCAACCCCCCCCTAACGACTCACCCCGGATGACGGGATCTGTCCGCCGGGCTCCCGGGATCTCGCCAGGCGCCGGTGTCCAATCGGTGTCATCCCGCTGGCCCGCGCAGCAACGACAAAATTTGTGAAACCAGCTTTTCTTCCTTCTGGGCGCTGGCTCTGCGGCATTCGGCTGGCGCACCCGGTAGCTGACGTTGGCCCACCGGCCTGCATCTCCGCGTGGATCCGATACAGGCATGGCGTCTGCGGAAGAGAAAGGAGAAGGGGGTGTTTAGCGGCACAGTCTCCGATCCGAGCTTCGAAAACAGAACCCAACTTTTAAAACTCCGGTTCATCGTTTCCCCGTTTGCACTCGAGAGGAAGTGGGAGAGGCGATGAGAAAGACGGGGTAGAAGATTCCGGAATGGCATCGGAGCCCCCAAAGATAGGCTGGCAGTGCCAGACAAAGAGCAGCCGAAAGTACCCTGGTGCATACGATACAACTGCCGGAAAATTCACAACTTGTCTACATCCTTCCCGGATAATGAAATATGCCTTTAAAATCTCTGGAAGACTTTACTTTACTTTACTTTATTTGGATTTTTAGACCGCCCCCTCTCCCAAAAGGGACTCGGGGCAAAGGCGAGTGGACTTCAACTCAGGGGGGAGATTTAGACAGTTCGAACCGGTTCGGTTGAAGCGGTTGCAAATTTTACATCCGGTTCGCCAAACTGGTAGTTGGAAGGACTGGCTGGCCCCGCCCACCCCTCCCCTCCCTTCCCAGGAGTCTCCACGCGGCCCATTCATCATGCCAGGTAAATCCAGGTAAATGCAGGACCCGCGCAGAGGCTCTGGAAGGGCAAAAACCCCTTTCCAGCCTCCGGACTGACTGAGGAATTCTGGGTGTCGAAGTCTACAAGACTTAAAATTGCCAAGGTTGGAGACCCCTGATTTTCCCTCAATTCCCTAGCCCGGTCTTTTTTTTCTCCCCGTTTTGCTGAAGTCAAGATATATTACTCTTTCTGCATACCCACCATCTATTAAGAAAGTTACCCTCCATCACTGACTGAGGAATTCTGGGAGCTGAAGTCCACATGGCTTAAAGTTGCCAAGGTTGGAGACCCCTGATTTAAGATTTGTGGACTTCAACTCCCAGAATTCCCTAGCACGGTCTTTTTTCTTCTTCTTCTCATTTTGCTGAAGATATATTACGCTTTCTGCATACCCACCATCTATTAAGAAAGTTACCCTCCATCACTGACTGAGGAATTCTGGGAGCTGAAGTCCACACGGCTTAAAGTTGCCAAGGTTGGAGACCCCTGATTTAAGATTTGCGGACTTCAACTCCCAGAATTCCCTAGCCCAGTCTTTTTTTTCCTTCTTCTCATTTTGCTGAAGATATATTACGCTTTCTGCATACCCACCATCTATTAAGAAAGTTACCCTCCATCACTGACTGAGGAATTCTGGGAGTCGAAGTCCACCAGTCTTAAAGTTAGTGATCCTTAACTGTAGTAGGGCCAACTGACTCTCTTACCTCACAAGTTAGAGACATAGGTCCGGTTTGCCTGGATATTAAGCCACTGTTTAACCATGGCTTATGGAACAAGCCAGCTTCAACGCCCTAGGTAGAATCATACAAATACTTGCATCCCTGCCAATCAACCGTCTCCATTCAAGTGGTCTTAGCAGAGACAGAGATAGCTAGTTGCATCACATTAAGCCACAGTTTGATTCATTGAGGTTCACACCATATAAACCACAATGGGCTGAATTCCCAAACCCTGTTAAATCCCAAACCACAGATAATAAAGGTCTGTTTTTTTTATTACCGCAATATTTTTAGTTTTTACCAGCTGGAATGATCCTTGCTTCCTCAGTTTTAGTATTCCAGCAAGTTCCCCAGGTGAGTTTTATTTAAAAAAAATAAGACTTTCCTTAAAGGTGCGGGTGGTCCTCGACTTACAATGGTTTGTTTAGCGACCATTTGAAGTTAGGATGAAACAAAGCGACTTACGTCTGGTCCTCGCACTTACAGCTGTCGCAGTTTCCCCGCACTTTACATGGTTAAAATGTAGACGCAACCCAATCGAGGTGGGAATATTTTGACTTTTTTTCCCTCACGGCCTCTTTCCATGTTGGGACTAACATTGTACAGGCAGTCCTCGACTTACAACAGTTCATTTAGTGACCGTTCCAAGTCGCAACGACCCTGACAAAAAGAGACTTAGGACTGTGTCTCGCCCTTATGGCCATTGCAACTCAGGATCAAAATTTGAGTGCTTTGCAAACCGGTTCCTGTTTGTGACGGTTCGCTGTCTCCCGGGATCACACGATCCCCTTTTGCGACCTTCCGACAAGCAAAGCCGATGGAGAAGGCGGACTCGCTTAACGACTGTGCGGCTAACTTAACGGCTGCGGTGATTCACTTAGCAACGGTGGCAAGGAAGGTCGTAAAATGGGGCAGAACTCATTTAACATAATGCTTCACTTAGCAACCTAAATGTTGGTCTCAATTGTGGATTGCCTGTACTGGTTGTACCTCGACTTACAACCATTTGTTCCGTGACCATTGAAAGTTGCAAAGGCAGCGAAAAAAAGGGACTTTACGACTGGTCCTCGCACTTACGACCGTTGGCGTATTGTCACGGTTACATGATCCAAATTGGGGTATTTGTCAAGCGGGGGTCACGGGATCGTCACTTGCAGCTGGCTTCCAACAAGCCAAATCAAGGGGGGGAGGAAGCCGGTTTCACTTAACGACCGTTTGATTGCGCTTAACAACTGCAGTGGTTTGCTTTGCCACCGTGGCGAAAAAAAAATGGTCATAAAATTAAACGTGACTCCCTTAACTGCCATCTCACTTAGCAAGGGCTCCCGATTATGCCGTAAGTCGAGGACTAGAACCCTAGTCCTCGACTTACGACCGTCGGGACCAAAATGGTTTGAAAGCATCACCGGCTGGGAAAAGGCTGTTAAACGTGGGGTGCAAAATATTCCAGGGGTATCCGGATTCGAAAGAATCCGTGGTCACCGACGTTTCCACACATCCGGCAGATCTTTGCGAAGAAAACACAATTTGCTTCCCACGGCACTTTTTAATTTGAATTTCTAAGCCCAAAGGCAAGAAATCACAAGACCGTCCCCACGTAACATGTGAAACCCTTTGCCACAGTTGGGGGACTCTGCTTCACCCAGCCTTGTGACTGGCCTCGACCCAGTCTTTCCCCTCCAACGCCGACGTGCCAAGTTTCTAGTCCCTAAGCTCTTGTGCAAGCGCTTGTCTGCCTTCCCCTTTCTGTGTCCCCTGACTGACTCAGGGGCGGCTGGGGCTTCCCCGAAAAGGAGAGCGAGGGTTAGTGGGCCAAGGGGCAATTCCCAGCCTCCCTCCCCGAAAACCACCCAGCAATTCTGCTGTCTGCCAGATGTGGACAGATGCGGAGAAGAGAAAAGGAGGCCCAGATACGAAAGCAAAAGAAAGAACAAGCTGTACTTTCACAGGGGGGGGGTAGGAATAAATGTAATTTGGTCTGGCCAAAGCTGTCCCAATATCAAAGAGATGGGGGAAAAAAACCCGGGTCAGGGGCTGAAGCAACATCTGCTAAGGGTTGAAGCAACATCTGCTCAGGGGTTAAAGCCACATCTGCTCAACAGCTTTGTTTCCATGCTGGCTTAAGTCTCCTTCTCCATAACCCTAAATATCCTGGGTTTTTTCCCCCCTTCTGGGTGGACTTCATCTCCCAGAATTCCCTAGGCCTGACTGAGGAATTCTGGGAGTTGAAGTCCCCAAGTTGAGAGGCCCTTTGCTGTAACGGCAGGGGTGTCAAACTGGCGGGCTTAATAGATAATGGGGATGCAGTCGATGTAATATACCAAGGCCAGTTCCTTGCAAGTAGAAATCTAATCTGTAAGGAAGCCAACATGTCACCAAGGAGGGTTTTTTCCCCCCCACCCCCTTAAAACAAACCAGATATTTGTAGCAAACGCACACAGCTTTCTTTTCCTTTTCCAACTTTGGCGTTCTCTCTGTGAGTAGAAACCAACGCCATTTCCCCGCAAGTAGAAATCTAATTTGTCAAGGAGCCAAGAGGGGGGGTTACCAAAGACTCTCTTTCTTAAAATAAAACCAGGTTTCAGTACGAAAGACAGAGAGCCCTTCCTTTTCCGCGTACACCTTTTTGATTTCTCTCTTGTTACCGGAAGCCAACGCCAATTCCCCGCCGGTAGAAATCTAATCTAGAAGGGAGCCAACAACAGGCCCGTCGAGGAGTTTCTATCGCTTGCAGAAATTGTGCTGTGCTGTGAGACATCACTCTCACACACACACTAAAAAAGAAAAAAAAACTTTCCGACAAGTTTATCTTGGCTGTCAAAATATGGAAGTCACGGGGATATTGTAAGTTAGCCTGCAGGAAGGGCGGGGAGAAGGTAAAATAAATGAAAGAAGAAAGATAAATAAAAGAGGTTTGTGTATACCGGCGTGTTCGCGCGTAAATAAACAAATTAGAAAGCGTATGATGATAGGTAGATTTTTTTGAGGGCTTGCCCAGGCTGGAAGAAGTATTAATTGTTCTTCTCTTGTGGCTATTGGCTTTATTTTTGCGGCGAAAATGAGGCTGCGTCCAAGAAAAGAAATGTAGATTGCTAAACAGAACGATGGAATTCCTTCTGTTTATTTTCAGGTCTATCATTCATTTCCTTTCTCCACCCAAATTCCAAAGCTGACACTTGAAAAGCTCCTGGTGACTAAAAACACACATGTTGTCCTTTCGCAGGGGAAGCCTCTCCTGCTTGATTTTGGGTGAGGTCCTCCACTTACAACCGAAACGGAGCCAGGAATTGTAGGTAGTTCTCGACTTACGAAAGCTAGTTTCGTGAATGTTTGGAATTGCGACGGCATTGGAGGCGGGAGGGGGGGAAAGAGAGTTAGGACCGATTTTTCGCACTTGTGACCGTTGCAACTTCCCCACGGTGACGTGATCGAGGTTCGGACGCTTGGCAAGGGATTCATATTTATGACGGAGGTAGCGTCCCCGGGGGTCAGGATATCTTTTTTGGCGACCATCGGAGCCAGATTGGCTTAACCGCCGTGTGACTCGCTTAACAACGGCAGGGATTCACTTAGCAAGGATTGCAAAAGGTGGGGCGAAACTCAGCAACGGTCTCACTTAACATGGAGTTTGGGCTCAATTGCGGTTGTAAGCCGAGGACTACCCGTACGATTGTAAGGCACATCTGGAATTACGGTTGTAGAGCGTGCGTCATTAAGCAGGCCACCCTGTGACCGTATCTAATTTTATGACCCTTTTTTTTGCAGCGGTCGTTAAGCGGACCAATTTTCCCCAAGGGGCATTATTATTTTTTTTGCCAGGAATCAGCAGTCAACGCCAGAAAAATACTGAAAATTGCAAATGGGCGCTAATTGTGAGCCAGTGGCCAAGGGCCCAATATGTGGTCATGCTATTGTGTGTGTGTGTGTGTGTGTTTGCGTTTGTGTGTGTTCATGTGGCCATCAGAATTTTGAAAATGTGCGCTAATTAACTTCGGGGATCTCCATCGTCAGCTTGAACAGTCACTAAGCGAGGACTACCTATATTGCCTTCCTGTGTGAAGCAGAACAGAGAGGAGGTAGCTCCTCTGAGCACGTACAGAGTTCTGTTTGCTCAACGCAAACATACGCACGCACACAACTCAAAGTCTATCCAGCCTCCCCAAGACTTTTGAACTTTGCAAAAAACAGGACTGACCATTAAATATTCAATCTTTTGTCTTAATTGTCTAGTCCCTCTATGCCGAATAGTGCAAAACGTCTGATCGAGTGACACAGGGGTGATATTCCCTCGCTTTCCCTACTGGTTCGCAAATGTGAGCGTGTATGTGTTTACACATGCGCTCGGCCTTCTGCGCATGCGCTTTGATCGTGCGTGCAGCTTGCACTCATGCAGGCGGCTTGAAAACGTGCCTAAATAGGACGGCACAGAGCCGGTTCAGGCGAACCGGTACGAACCGGCTGAATCGGAAGTGGGTTGCTCCCGGTTTGGCTCGGTTTGCCCGAACCGGTAGTGGTAATCTGGCTTGGGTCGGAGAACTGGCAGCGACCCAGGCTGGCCATGCCCCTGAACCAGTTCCCCAGTCTCCGTTCCCGTTGTTGGGATCTTTTTTATTAGCTTTTAATGGTATTCGCGCATGCTCAGTACCGTTTACAGTGCACTGGTACTGGTTCACGTAGGAAAGCACCCACGGGCTGAATACCACCTCTGGCGTGGTGTTATTGTGTGCCTTTAAACACACCATGTTCGGGGACGACTGTCCGATATTGTGATCATCCCGTTTTTGGTAAAGTTCTTTTCTTCATGTGCAAAAACGACAGCTTTACTTTGATGGATTTTTTTTTTACAATAGAACAGAATTCTTTATTGGCCAGGTGTGGTTGGACACACAAGGAATTTGTCTTTGGTGCATAAACTCTCCGTGTAGATAAAATATGCAAAGGGATTAAATCACGATCGTAAATACATTCATCAAGACTCATGAGAGATAACACTTAATGATAGTCATCTGTAGAGAAGGGAACAAGGGGATCGGCCATATTAGACTTAATTCTCACTAACAGAGGGGAAATGATAGAAGGTGTTGAAGCCACAGGAACCCTGGGGGCAAGTGACTATGCAATATTGGAATTCAACATTATGCAAACACAAGTAGTAGAACAAAGTCAAACTAGAGTCTTGGACTTTAAGAGAGCTAATTTCAGTAAACTTAGAGAGAGCTTGGGAAGAATTCCCCATGTTTTCTCAAGGGGAAAACAACTCAAGAAGCTTGGGAAATTTTGAAAAATGAGATTGCAAAAGCCCAGTCTAGCACAATACCAATGAAGAAGAAAAATAACAGCTCCCAAAAGAAACCAGCATGGCTGCATAAAGAACTATCTGATAAATTGAAAGACAAAAAAGTTAAGTATAAAAAGTGGAAAGAGGGGGACATAACTAAGGCAGAATTATCAGCAAATAGCCCGAGCCTGTAAAGATGAAGTAAGGAAAGCTAAGGCTCACAATGAAGAAAGGCTTGCCAGAAAAGTAAAAAAATAACCAAAAAAAGCTTCTTCCAACATGTTAAAAACAAGAAAAAGGTTAAAGAAACAATTGGTCCATTGCTGGGAGAAAGTGGCAAGAAGGTGACAAGCAACAGGGAGAAAGCAGAACTATTTAATTCGTGTTTTGCATCTGTCTTTACACAAAGGGACAAAACAGTCCAACCTATCAAAAGCAGCACCACAAAAACCAGATTAGGAACACAAATTGAAATAGGGAAGAAAATGGTAAGTGAGCACCTGTCTACCCTAGATGAGTTCAAATCACCAGGACCGGATGGATTACAGCCCAGGGTTCTGAAGGAACTGGCAGACGAGATCTCAGAACCACTGAGCTATATCTTTCAGAGATCCTGGAACACCGGGGAACTACCAGAGGACTGGAAAAGAGCTGATGTGGTTCCCATCTTCAAAAAAGGGAAAAAATTAGATCCAGGAAACTACAGACCTATCAGCCTGACCTCAATACCAGGAAAGATTCTGGAAAAGATAATCAAGCAACGAATTAGCGAACACCTAGAAGCAAACAAAGTAATAGCCAAAAGCCAACATGGGTTTGTCAAAAACAGATCATGCCAGACTAATCTTATTGCATTCTTTGACAAAGGGACAAAATTAGTGGACCAGAGGAATGCCGTCGATATAGTTTACTTGGACTTCAGTAAGGCATTTGATAAGGTAGACCATAACCTACTACTAGATAAAGTAGAAGAATGTGGGTTGGACAGCATCACCACCAGATGGATTCGTAACTGGCTGACCAACCGCACTCAACGTGTAGTCCTCAATGGAACTGCATCTACATGGAGGGAAGTATGCAGTGGAGTACCCCAAGGCTCTGTTTTAGGCCCAGGACTCTTCAACATCTTCATCAATGATTTGGATGAGGGAATAAATGGGGAACTCATCAAATTTGCAGATGACACCAAGCTGGCAGGAATAGCCAACACTCCAGAAGATAGGCTTAAGATACAGAAGGATCTTGACAAACTTGAACATTGGGCACTATCTAATAAAATGAAATTCAATGGGGAAAAGTGTCAGGTTCTACATTTAGGCAACAAAAACGGAATGCACAGGGACAGTATAGGTGGTACCTTCCTCAATAGTAGTAATTGTGAGAGGGATCTTGGAGTCCTAGTGGACAACCATTTAAATAGGAGCCAGCCGTGTGCAGCAGCTGCCAAAAAAGCCAACACAGTTCTAGGCTGCATCAACAGAGGGATAGAATCAAGATCACGTGAAGTGTTAATACCACTTTACAATCCCTTGGTAAGGCCACACTTGGAATTCGGCATTCAGTTTTGGTCACCACGATATAGAAAAGATGTGGAGACTCTAGAAAGAGTGCAGAGAAGAGCAACAAAGAGGATTAGGGGACTGGAGACCAAAACATATGAAGAACGGTTGCAGGAACTGGGTACATCTAGTTGAATGAAAAGAAGGAGTAGGGGAGACATGATAGCAGTGTTACAATATCTCAGGGGTTGCCCCAAAGAAGAGGGAGTCAAGCTATTTTCCAAGGCACCTGAGGGTAGAACAAGAAGCAATGGGTGGAAACTAATCAAGCAGAGAAGCAACTTAGAACTGAGGAGAAACTTCCTGACAGAACAATTCATCAGTGGAACAGAAGTTCCCTCCAGAAGTTGTGAATGCCCCAACACTGGAAGTCTTTAAGAAGATGTTGGATAGCCATTTGTCTGGAACGGTTTATAGGGTTTCTTGCCTAGGCAGGGGGTTGGACTAGAAGACCTCCAAGGTCCCTTCCAACTCTGCTATTGTACTGTATATATATAAAAATGGCTGTATGTGTGTGTATGTTCCAGCATAACTCTGGAACTCCTCCAGCAATTTCAACCAAACTTGGTACAGAGATGACTTACTCTCTGGAAACAAATACTGTAGGGGTAAGACACCCCTTACTCCCCTCAGTATGTGTCCGTGTGTATGTCCATGTGTGTGTGTCCCAGCATAACTCTGAAACACATGGGCTGCTGAAATGAAAACAATTATATCCATAGTGTCAAGTCACAGTACTTTTGACAGCGATCGTGTGCATTTTGGATTCAAGTTCTGTTAAGATACAGCCTGTTGTGCCTTAAAATGGCTTCTACTGTACAGCACAGGGGAGTTGCCGTGGTAACGGCTTCACAGTACTCCACAAGGGGACTCCCTCTAATTGGGATAAATACAAGGTTATCAGCTAGAAGGATACTAAATAAGCAATCAACTTATGTCATACTAGGAAACCAAACGAAACAAAATAAATCGTAAAGATACAAGGAACAAAGCTGGAGTCGTAAGTAGAGAAGGAGGTAGGTAGTAGGAAGGAGGAGAAGAAGAATAGTGATACAAGCTTATTAAATAGTTAAATCTACGATCCTAATTTATGGTTTGAATGTTTGATAGCGCACTTTAATTGGATGTATTTAGAGTCACATTTAATAAGGTGTGCAGCATGCATATTTAATAAATAAATACATCCAATAATTTTTTTTAAAAGGATGGGGGTTATTCCTTATGGCAACCGTCGTAAATATGAGTCGGTTTTCCCAAGTCTCTGAATTTCGATCATATGACTACGGGGATTCTGCAAGGGTCGTAAGTGGGAAAGCTGGTCCTAAATCGCTTTTTTTCAGTGGTGTAACTTTGAACGGTCCCTAAACGAGCTGTTGTTAAGTCGAGGACTACCTGCACAGATAAATAAACCGAGGAACTGGAGCCAGCCAGATGCAAAGATGGGAAAACAGCCGGAGTTAAGAGTGCGGTAAAGACTCTGTTTCTGCTAGAAGGAGATTCAAATGACCTTGGGAGAACATCTGGCGATGGGCAGAATCTCCGCAGCTTTACCCAAACGCTGCCCGTCAGATGCTTGAAGCGTCCATGGGTGCGTTGTGTAAGGGGTGGTTGGATACAGCTGGGGAGGCCTGCAAAACATCTGGGTGAAAGCCAGAATGGCGGGACCGGCAAGGAAGAGATTCCAGCTCAGCCCAAAGATATATTATGCAATGATGATTTGTTGATTAAGACTCATTTGTCATGATAAATTGGGCCTTACGCCCACATGTCCCAATTGTGTCAGCAGTTGGGACTTTTGCTCAGTTTGTGGGGTTTATACAGCACACACAAAACCGCAAAACCTGGTTTGTGCCCGCCAGAGATACAATACGTCATGTCCAAATCAAAGAAAGGGAGAGCAGAGACAAGGGGGTCTCCAAACAGAACAACGCTGAAAAAAATAATAATTCCTCCTCCCTTGCAATCTTGCTTAATCGCCACCGAGGCAGCCGAGAAAGATCGCGGCCACTGTCCAGTGACAGTGAGTCCCTAAGGATAATGATGCATTCCACGATTGGACGTCTCCCTCGGTTTTCCCGCGCAGGCATCACTTAAGCAACAACACGAGGCGAGGTCTTGGAAGCGGCCTTGCCCAGCGGTCGTTGCAGAGGCCGGGCTTTTCCAAATAGGTGAAGTCCTCATGCGGGTTTTGTGAGGTAAATTTCAAGAACCCAAACGGCACCGGATGAAAGAGCAGCCTGCGCCGTTCTCTCAGGCTTGGGTAACCGGGAGTCCATTCTACCACGCGTCCCGTCCCCTCTCTAAAACGCTAGATTGTGGTTCCTTTGAAGTAGCATCATTCAACCGGCTTCCCACAACGGTGTCGGCCACCCCACGTTGCAGTAAGCACACCCTAATGATAGGGTTCGCCCAACATGCTAAGTCAAACCAGAGTAACCGCAGTTATGTTATTTTATTTTTTAAATTATGAAGAGCACCGCGCCTCTCTGCTTAGACAAAGGATCCCACTTAGCACCGGCCTGCCCTGCACCGAGCTGGGGAAGAAAACGCCGGCTTTTAAAAACTGGGTGCTCTCTTAAGGTGTGGTCCCCAATTTCTATCATCGGATGGATATTAAGTCAGCTGCGAAGGCAAAATTAAACCGGCTCTTTGTAGTCTGTAGTAGTGAAGAGATTCCTGCCTAAGCAGGGGGTTGGACTAGAAGACCCCCCAAGGTCCCTTCCAACTGTTGTTCTCTGCTATGCTATTCCTATTCTTATTCTTATTCCTTTCCGTATTTTCTATTCTGTTCTGTGCTATGCTATTCCTATTCTTATTCCTTTCCGTATTTTCTGTTCTGTTCTGTTCTGTGCTATGCTATTCCTATTCTTATTCCTTTCCGTATTTTCTGTTCTGTTCTGTTCTGTGCTATGCTATTCCTATTCTTATTCCTTTCCGTATTTTCTGTTCTGTTCTGTGCTATGCTATTCCTATTCTTATTCCTTTCCGTATTTTCTGTTCTGTTCTGTTCTGTTCTGTGCTATTCCTATTCTTATTCCTTTCCGTATTTTCTGTTCTGTTCTGTGCTATGCTATTCCTATTCTTATTCCTTTCCGTATTTTCTGTTCTGTTCTGTGCTATGCTATTCCTATTCTTATTCCTTTCCGTATTTTCTGTTCTGTTCTGTGCTATGCTATGCTATTCCTATTCCTATTCCTTTCCATATTTTCTATGCTATGCTATTCCTATTCCTATTCTTATTCCTTTCCTTATTTTCTGTTCTGTTCTGTTCTATGCTATGCTATTCCTATTCCTATTCCTTTCCATCTGTTCTGTTCTGTTCTATTCTGTTCTATTCTGTTCTGTTGTTCTGTTCTGTTCTGTGCTATGCTATGCTATTCCTATTCCTATTCCTATTCCTTTCCATATTTTCTATGCTATGCTATGCTATTCCTATTCCTTTCCATATTTTCTGTTCTGTTCTGTGCTATTCTTTTGCATGACAGATTTTCTGCTCAATATTTACAGAGGTAGCCCTCGACGTATCAGTTCATTTAGTGGCCGTTGGAAGTTCAAACAGCACTGAGAAAAAGGGACTTATAATTGCTTTTCACACTTATGACCGTCGCAGCGTCCCCGTAGCTACATGATCAACATTCAGAAGCTTGGCAACGGACTTGCATTTACGACGGTCGCTGTGTCCCCGGGGTCATGTGATCCCCACTTACGACAAGCAACGTAAATGAGGAAGACGGACTCACTTAACGACGGTGTGACTAACTTAAAAACTGCAGTGGTTCATGTTACGATGACGACAAGGAGGGTAGCAAAATGGGGCAAAACCTCACAACGTCTCGTTTAGCAGCAGAAATATTGGCTCAATGGTGGTCGTAAGTCCTTGGCTTACACAGCCATTCGTTTAGTGACAGTTTGAGGTGACTACAGCACCGAAAAAAGTGATGGATGGCCGGTCCTCGCACTTACGGCCATCTCAGCATTTCCCCCTCATCAGGTGATCAAAATTCGGGCGCTGAGCAGAGAAGGTCCAGTTGCAACCTTCCCAGACGGCCTCCGACAAGCAAAGTCCATGGGAGAAAGCTGGATTCGCTTAACAACCCTGCGATTCGCTTAGTAACTTCAGGGATTCGCTTAACAACGATGGTGAAAAAGTCATAAAATGGGGCACAACAACAGTCAGTGGAAATTTCACTTAACAAGTGCAAGGATTCGCTTAACAACCGTGGCAGAAAGGTGCGAAAACCCGTCACGGCTCGCTTAACAACCTCCTTGCTTAGCCACGGAAATTCTGACCCCCTATCATGGCCGTAAGTCGAGGATGAGCTGTCTGCTCTTTTGCTCGTCCGACTGCTTAATTCTCGGCCAGATTTTTAAGAGAGAAAATACAGGGATAAAACAAAATTATCTCCGGGGAATCGCCGCTCTGTTTTGAACAAGAAAAGCAGAGCTTCCTCCTCGCTCCGTCACTCTGCACATCCTCAGAGGCACCGTGGCCTTGCACACCCGAGTAGCTCTTTCAGCTCACACCAGCTGGCTGAATCCATGGGAATGTGACTGATGGGTGGTTTGAAAATGAGCCGAGGGAGGAAGCTAAAATCTTGCCTGGGGAGGTATGAGGGGGATGGGGAGAAGGAATGTTTGGGAAGCTCCGGAAGGTTACTCATCCGCCATTGTGCCCCACCTGGGCCCTTGTCACCACCCTTGGGGACGGGCTCCATCATGGGCAGTGCCCAGGTGGATAGGGAGTCTGCCAGTTAGCCTGGGAAGGAGTTTCTGGTTGTACTGTGCGTATGGTTTTTCTATCTCAGCAACTCAAAGCTCGGGGGACTTCAACTCCCAGAATTCCCCAGCCGGCTTGGTAGCTTCGTTAGGTTAATGCTTTGCTAGCTGGGGAATTCTGGGAATTGAAGTCCACCCATCTCAAAGTTGGGAAACATTGCATTAGCATAATGAAGCTACTAAGTTATCAGCTGGGGGATTCTGGGAGTTGAAGTCCACCCATCTCAAAGTTGAGAAACATTGCATTAGCATAATGAAGCTACTAAGTTATCAGCTGGGGAATTCTGGGAGTTGAAGTCCACCCATCTCAAAGTTGGGGAACACTGCAATAATATAACGAAGCTACTAAGCCGGCTGGGGAATTCTGGGAGTTGAAGTTTACCCATATTAACATAAGGAAGCTACTAAGCCGGCTGGGGGATTCTGGGAGTTGAAGTCCACCCCTCTCAAAGTTGAGAAACACTGCAATAACACAACGAAGCTACTAAGCCGGCTGGGGAATTCTGGGAGTTGAAGTCCACCCATCTCAAAATTGAGAAACATTGCATTAGCATAATAAAGCTACTAAGCCAGCTGGAGGATTCTGGGAATTGAAGTCCACCCATCTCAAAGTTGCGGAACACTGCAATAACACAACGAAGCTACTAAGCCGACTGGGGGATTCTGGGAGTTGAAGTCCACCCATCTCAAAGTTGCGGAACACTGCAATAACACAACGAAGCTACTAAGCCGACTGGGGGATTCTGGGAAATGAAATTGGCCTAACTCAAAGTTGCGGAACACTGCAATAACACAACGAAGCTACTAAGCCGACTGGGGGATTCTGGGAAATGAAATTGGCCTAACTCAAAGTTGGGAAACACTGCAATAACATAACGAAGCTACTAAGCCGACTGGGGGATTCTGGGAATTGAAGTCCACCCATCTCAAAGTTGAGAAACTTTGCATTAGCATAATGAAGCTACTAAGCCAGCTGGGGGATTCTGGGAAATGAAGCCCACCCATCTCAAAGCTGAGAAACTTTGCATTAGCATAATGAAGCTACTAAGCCGGCTGGGGAATTCTGGAAGTTGAAGTCCATCCCTCTCAAAGTTGAGAAACTTTGCATTAGCATAATGAAGCTACTAAGCCAGCTGGGGGATTCTGGGAAATGAAGCCCACCCATCTCAAAGTTGAGAAACATTGCATTAGCATAATGAAGCTACTAAGCCGGCTGGGGAATTCTGGAAGTTGAAGTCCACCCCTCTCAAAGTTGAGAAACAATGCATTAGCATAATGAAGCTACTAAGATGGCTGGGGAATTCTGGGAATTGAAGTCCACCCACCTCAAAATTGAGAAACATTGCAATAACACAACAAAGCTACTGGCAAGGAATGCCTGCGCCCATTTCTACTTTCTCCACCTCCTTGTAAGCTTTTACACAAGGTCAGATCAGGCAGGAATCCAACTGGGAAAGCCTTTTTTAAAAAAAATTCCCAGGCGGGAGGGAAAAGCTGCCTGCCTCGAACCTTTCATTCCAAGAGACCTGTTTGAGGACTTCCCTAGCTATCAGCGAACCGGTTTCCCAGGGTGGATCCTTTGGAAGGCTGAGCCATCCCGTTCTCACGCAGAGAGAAAAATCAGCAGGACGGACGTTTGCTGAATTTTAAAGAGAGTCACCAGGGTGGGGTTTTCGGTTCGCATGTAGGGAAAATGAAATGTAAAAATCACTTCGTGGGAGGCCAGGACAATTGGCAAGTTGCTTTTGGAGGGTGCCGGAACGGAGTCTCCAAGGAAGGGGCCGCTCCTGGGTGGCTGGCACCGCGATCAGGAGCAGTCTACCCTCGTTTGCCACGATCGAGCTGATCTAGGAAGTGCCACACTCTATGGTTCTCAAACGGCTTGGTTTATTTTAGATCAGGGGTGTCCAAACTTGGGAACTTTAAGACTTGTGGACTTCAACTCCCAGAATTCCCCAGCCGGCTGGCTGGGGAATTCTGGGAGTTGAAGTCCACAAGTCTTAAAGTTCCCAAGTTTGGACACCCCTGTTTTAGATGGTCGTTTTTATCTTTTCAAATATACTGAATATGTCGGCCGGCTCAGGGCTTCTTTGAATCCGTCGATAGGGGCAGCTCTAAATAAATAACATTTATTTATTGTTTTAAAAATGTGGCTTGCAAACCAGGCTTGGCAGCTTGAACAAAGTAAACCAATTGTGGTTTATTCGACAAACCAGGGTTTAAGCGAGGCACTTTTTAAAAAAAAAAGCAGGAGGAGGATGGAATCTGGGCACATTTGAGAAAGGAAGGAAAATCTGACAATATCAAGCGATCCTTCTCAGTTACTTTCTACGCAAGAATGATTTCATGTGCATGGCTCTGTTTTGGGAAAACAGGCTTTTGCAAGAAAGAAGGGAAGAGTTCCCCTGAGCATGAGCAAAGTACATTTCTTTTTGTAATGATATTTCTGGAAGACGATGTCCTAGACCCCAGGTGGGGAACGATGCCCCTTTATGACTTGTGGACTTCAACTCCCAGAATTCCCGAGTCAGCATGGGGAATGATGATCCTTTTATGATTTATGGACTTCAACTCCCAGAATTCCCAAGGCAACATGAGGAACGATGGCCCTTTTATGACTTGTGGACTTCAACTCCCAGAATTCCCAAGGCAACACGAGGAACGATGGCCCTTTCATGACTTGTGGACTTCAACTCCCAGAATTCCTGAGTGAGCATGGGGAACAATGCTCCCTTCGTGACTTGTGGACTTCAACTCCCAGAATCCCTGACTGGAATTGCCGCAGGAATTCTGGGAGTTGAAGTCCACAAGTCATAAAAAGGCCCTCGTTCCCCACTCCTGCCCTAGATAAAAGCTCAGGTTTACGACAACTTGACAGATTCAAGTGTGATCCTGAGCTGTGAAAAATCAGTTTTAAAAACTCTTCAGACCTACACAAAACACACACACACACACCACAAAGGTTGTCACCCTCTGGGCCCTTAAAATCGACACCCCTCCCCTCCAAATATCTGTAGAGTGATGAATTAAGATTTAAGTCCAGGACTAATCTGGATTTAAGGCATTCTTAGCCCTGACTAAAAAATGTGTCCATTTTACAGGGAGTCCTCGCTTAGCGACCACCACCAAAGAAAACAGTCCCGAAGTGAAGCTGTGCTTATGCTCTTCCATCAGCTTTCCTCTGTGTTACAGACCTGCAAAAGTCATAGATGAGAGGACTGGCCACCACGTTCCTTTTTTCATCCCTCACCTCGTGACCTTAAACGGACGCTAAATGAGGATTGCCTCTAGGAGGATCCGACCAGGGTCGTCGGCAGGATCACAAAAGCCATCTAATGTGCAAATCCAATTAATTAAAAGAGTCTCAACCAAGTCAAAAGCAGGATGTCCCGTCCGACTCCCAAAAATAAATATTTGGGTGCAGACAAATTTGAAGAGAAAGAGAGAAAGGAAATGATCCTGTTTCTGCGCAAGAATTTTGCACGTTCTTTGACTCCCCCCTCCCCGGTTCCATATGGTCTCAAACCAGAGTCACACCAGAAAAATCTCTTTATCAGACCACGAAAGATCTGTTTTGTGGACTTGAATTCTCTGAAACCATCTTCAATTCTGGTTTGTACAAGAAAATCCCGCCACGGAATCCCTAAAAACCATCAAACAAACTTCTACAAACTTCATCGAAGGAGAAAGGCATAGAGATCATCCAATCCAACCCTCCAGATGGATTTAATCAATGAACCAGAATTGATCAGTGGAACTGCTTGCCACCGGAAGTTGTGGAATGCTCCATCACTGGAGGTTTTTAAGAAGAGACCCGACAGCCGTTTGTCTGGAATGATGTAGGGCCTCCTGCTTGAGCAGGGGGTTGGACTAGAAGACCTCTAAGGTCCCTTCTAGCTCTATTCTGATTGATTGATTAAAACATGCCCAATAGACAGATGGGTCTTGCTACCACATGGCCCATAGTTCTGCCATACTTTAAACCAGAATTAATTTCCCAAGAATTTAAACTTGAATTTGTGTCCTGCGCTCCAAAAATAAGTACGAGAACAATGGACGATATCTGTTTGTTTAGCCTCTAAATCTCCAAAACGGGGAATTTCCCTCACTCTGCTTTGCACAAGGCTGGCCATGAAATTTAGGCCAAAAGCTTGCAGCTTCGTTCACAAAACATGGAGAATCTGGAAACCACTTTCCGGATAAACCATGGTTATTCGTTATCAGAAACTTTTCTGCAAAAGGGAATCTCTCTCTGTCTCTTTTTCACTCTCTCTGTCTCTGTCTCTCTGTGTCTCTCTCTGTGTCTCTCTTTCACTCTCTCTGTCTCTCTTTCTCTGTCTCTCTGTCTCTCCTTCACTCTGTCTCTCTCTCTCTCTCTCTTTCTCTCTCTCTCTGTCTCTCTTTCATTATCTCTATGTCTGTTTCTTACTCTCTCTTTCACTTGGTCTGTCTCTGTCTCTCTGTGTCTCTCTGTGTGTCTCTTTCACTCTCTCTGTCTCTCTCTGTTTCTCTCTCTCTCTCTCTCTTTCTCTGTCTCTCTCTGTCTCTCCTTCACTCTGTCTCTCTCTCTCTTTCTCTCTCTCTGTGTGTCTCTCTTTCATTATCTCTGTCTCTGTTTCTTACTCTCTCTTTCACTTGGTCTGTCTCTGTCTCTCTGTGTCTCTCTGTCTCTCTTTCACTCTCTCTGTCTCTCTCTGTCTCTTTCTCTGTCTCTCTGTCTCTCCTTCACTCTCTCTCTCTCTCTCTCTCTCTCTCTCTCTCTGTGTCTTTCATTATCTGTCTCTGTTTCTCACTCTCTCTTTCACTTGGTCTGTCTCTGTCTCTCTGTGTCTTTCACTCTCTCTCTCTCTGTGTGTGTGTGTGTGTGTCTGTCTCTACTTCACTCTGTCTCTCTCTGTCTCTGTCTCTGTCTCTCTCTCTCTCTGTGTGTCTCTCTTTCATTATCTCCCTCTGTTTCTCACTCTCTCTTTCACTTGGTCTGTCTCTGTCTCTCTGTGTCTCTCTTTCACTCTCTCTGTCTCTCTCTGTCTGTCTGTCTCTCCCTCCCTCCCTCCCTTCCTATGTCTGTCTGTCTGTCACCATAAATCACTGTTTCTCAACCTTGGAAAATTGAAAAAGGGGGGACTTCAACTCTCGAAATTCCCAACTTTTAAGATGGGTGGACTACAACTCCCTTGTCTGGCTGGGGAATTATGGGAGTTGTAGTCCACCCATCTCAACAGTTGGGAGTTCTGGGTGTTTGTCTGAGAGAGAGAAACAGAAATGAGAGGGAGGGAGGGAGAGAAGTGAGAGATAGAAAAAAGGGAGAAAGAGAGAGAAGTAAGAAAATGCTAGAGGGAGAGGATGAGAGAGAGGAAAAAGAGAGGGAAGCAAAGGAGAGACTGGGGAGAGAGAAAGAAAAGAAAGAGAGAGAGAAAGAAAGAAAAGAATGAGAGAGAGAGGAAAAAGAGAGAGAAACAAATGAGAGAGAATGGGGAGAGATAGGATAAGAAAGAAAGAGAGAAAGAAAGAAAAGAGAGAGAGGGAGAGGAAAAAGAGGAACAGAAATGAGAGGGAGGGAGGGAGAGAAGTGAGAGATACAAAAAGGGAGAAAGAGAGAAATGAGAAAAGGATGGAGGGAGAGGATGAGAGGGAGGAAAAGAGAGAAGCAGAGGAGAGACTGAGGAGAGAGAAAGAAAAGAGGGAGAGAGAGAAAGAAAGAAAAGAATGAGAGAGAGAGGAAAAAGAGAGAGAAACAAATGAGAAAGGGGAGAAAGATAAGAATTAAAGAGAGAGAGAAAGAAAGAAAAGAGAGCGAGAGCGAGAAAAAGAGAAACAGAATGAGAGGGAGGGAGGGAGAGAAATGAGAGATACAAAAAGGGAGAAAGAGAGAAATAAGAAAAGGATGGAGGGAGAGGATGAGAGAGAGGAAAAGCCCACCCAGCTTCAAATGTTTCCAAGCTTGGGAAACACACTGCTTGTATAGACCAACAAACACACACACACCACCTCTCCTCCTGCAACGTTCACACAATTTGTGGCGGCCAAGCCAACAAGCCACCTTCGGCTTGTCAATCTAGGTTTATCAAAGGCGCTCCGGAAACCACCACCTACCCAAAAAAGCCCGCAAAACGACCCCTCCCCTCATTTCCAACCACTGGTGTGTGTGTGGTTTTTGTTTTTTGACCCACAAACAACTATTTGGTGTATCTCCACAACAGGCGCTTCACCCACAAACTCGTTCAACCGGGTCCTTACTTCAACTTTCCAAAGTTTTTGAAGTTCAGTATCAACTCGTGGGAAGCTTAACACGTTCGGTCTTGCGGGAACAGGGGAGAGAGAGCCCACGGATTTGTCCCCGGAGAGGTTCGGGGTTCGGATCCGGCGCGGTCTGCGCCCCACCCGTGTTTTCGCAAGTCCCTGCTCCACTCGGGAAGGGGAGGGGAGCCCGGCCTGCCTTGCAGGGTTGTTGTGCCTTTCGACGCGCCACCGTCTGCGGGCACGACTTTAGGATCTCCCCGAGGCCCCTTCCGACGCCCAGAGGGAGGCAGGGTCCCAAGATTCGGGACTCCCCCTTCCCCAGCTCCAGAGGTTCAAGCCCTCCGCACTACAACTCCCATCTTCCCGAGGATGGGCGCTGGAGTTCCTGCCACTCGCGCTGGAGTCCTTCCCACGCGCGATTCTTGCAAACAGCCGCTTTGGTTCCTAACTTTCTTGTCGTGAGCCACTGCGGGCTCACAGGTGGGACTGAAGGGAACCCCCCACTTTGGGGGTTCTGCCCACCACCACCCCCGCACCCCACATCACACCTTCTCTGCTGCCTTCGTCCCGTTCCCTCGGGAATCCCCGGGCTGTGGGCTTTCTCCAGAATATCTCTCTCCCCCCCTCCCCAAAACTTCTTCGGTACTCCTCCTCGATTTTTGTTTTTTTAAACTCCCCAACACCTGCCCCGCATCCACTGCCTGCGCGCACAGCTGGAGACACCTTAGAGCTCCCATCTGCTAAAGGTTTCCTCCCTAGTCCAGTTCTTCCTTCCTTCCTTCCGCTTTTCCACCTATCTAGCTACTTTCTTCTTTCCTTCTTCTTTCCTTTCCCCCTTCCTTCTTTCCTCCCTCTTTTACACCTATCTATCCACTTTCTTTCCTTCTCTCTTCCCCCCTCCCTCCCTCTTTCCCACCTACCTACCTACTTTCTTTCCTTCCTCTCTCCTTTTCTTTCCTTCCTTCCTCTCTCCCTCCCTCCCTTCTTTTCCACCTATCTACCTACTTCCTCTCCTTCCTCTCTCCTTTTCCTTCCTCCCTCCCTCTATCCCTCCCTCCCTTCTTTTCCACCTACCTGTGTATACTTTCTTTCCTTTCCTTCTTCCCTCCTTCCTTCCTCCCTCTCTTTCAACACCGCCCTCCCTTCCTTCCCTCCCTTTTCTACCTCCTACCTATCCTCTTTCCTTCCTGCCTTCTCTCCCTTTTTCCTCACTTCCTTCCTACCTCTCCTCTTTCCTTCCTTCCTTCCTTCTCCGTTTCCACCTACCTACCTCTCCTTCCTTCCTTCCTACCTGCTTTCTTTCCTTCTTTCCTTCCTCTCTTTTTTCCTCCTCCCTCCCTTTAGCACTTCCCTCCCTACCTTTCTTCCTTCCCTCCCTCCCCTTTTCCACCCCCTACCTACCTCCCTTCCTTCCCTTTCTCCACCTACCTACCTCTCCTTCCTTCCTTCTTTCCTTCTTCCACCTTTTCTTTCCTTCTTTCCTTCCTCTCTCTTTTCCTCCCCCCTCCCTCTCTTTACCATCTACCTAGCTACTTTCCTTCCCTCCCCCTTTCTATCTCCTTCCTTCCTTCCCTCTTTTTCCACCTACCTACCTCTCCTTCCTTCCTACCTACCTATAGTACTTCTTCTCCTCGTCTCCGATCTCTCAGCAACCTGTTTCTTCCCCCCCTCCACGCCCCCTTTAGCCTCCCACCTCCCTTCTTACGTCCCTGCGACCTCACCTTCCCCAAAGTGGCATACCGGTAAGGAGAGAGAGAGAGAGAGAGAGAGAGAGAGAGAGAGAGGGAGGGAAGGAGAGAGAGAGAGAGAGAGAGAGAGAGAGAGAGAGAGAGAGAGAGAGAGAGAGAGAGAGAGAGAGAGAGAGAGAGAGAGAGAGAGAGAGACCCTCTTCAGCTGCTCAGGTAGATCCATGGGCACCCTCCACCCCCACCTGCCTCAGCCCCGGCCCGCAAACTCACCTGGCACTCGGCGGCTCAACTCCGATGCAGCTCGCTCCGCGCCCCGAAGCGCTCTGGAGAAGAAGAGGGATGCGCTACTCCTGTCAAACTCTGGGGTGGAGCCGGCTGGAGTCACAAATATGAGAAGCATCCGGGGAGGGGAGAGGAGGGGAGGGCGAGGCTTCTTGTCCCTCCCCCCCCCCGCGTGGAACTCCCCAGGCGTGGAGGCAAGGACGGGGTGGGGTAGAAAGTACTTGGGAAGTTGAGTCAGAGGGTCAGCTGGGGGCTAGGACGAACTGCCTGGCCCCACAGACAGGAGAAAGGGGAAGGGGAAGGATAGATAAGGGAGGAGGGGGTAAGGGGCCATGCTGTCCTTGAACCAATGACTGGTGTTCCCGACCCCCCCCCCCCCACAGCCCATGTTTCTACAGTGGGGAGGGGTCTGAATTGCAGGGGATCAAATAATCACCCTTTCCCCATATTCCGTGATTGGGACGTTTTTTTTTCACCAACGAAAGAGAAACTTTTTTTGAACTTTTTTCCAAACTCACCCCCCCCCCAAAAAAAAAAACTTTACAAACTTTTTTCCCAAACCTTTCAAGCTTTTCCCCCCAAACCTTTCAAGCTTTTTTTTCAAGCTTTTCAAACTTTCACAACTTTCTAAAATCTTTCAAAAGTGTTTTTCAACCCTTTCAAAAACTTTTTAAAGAACGTTTAAGAAGAAAGTTTGGAAGCTTTTAAAGCTTTGAAAACTCGAAAACGTTTTCAAAGTTTTCAAAGTTTGGAAGCGCCTTTTCCAACTTTCAAAACTTTCTGACGTCTTTAAAAGCGCTTTTTTTAAAAAAAAAACTTTCAAAACGTTTTAAAAATGTATGAAAAGATTTTAAAAGTTTGGAAGCTTTGAAAACTTTTTAAAAAGTTTTAAAACTTTTCCCTCCGGAATTAAACCTCCGGAGTTGTTCCAGGGCTCCCCATAAAAGGCCTGTGAGATAGCATCCTTCTCTAACTGAGACTGTTAAAGGTTGAAGATGAGGTAGACTGCCTTGGAATGTGGAGTTTCCACCCATTCGGGCAGAGGGGCTGATAATGGCCAGATGTACCTTTCGTCCTCCAGCTGGAAAGACCCCTTTTGAAGGCCAGGGAGCAAAATCCCCCACTTTCACTTTTGTTATAAACTGCCTCCCAGGGATTGTTCGGTCAGCTCAACAATGGGAGGAAAAAGAAAATAAAAGTTACCTTAAATGGGACTTTCTGTTCTTACTTTATGTTGGGAAAGAATTGTGAGTAGCAGAGGAATTCTAGCCAGGCCAGGACACAAATAAGGTTATTTTTATATATATTGTATTGTGTTGTATTTGTGCTGATAAATACATAGGCATACCAGGGGTTGTAACACAAATACATACATACGTACGTACGTATGTATATATGTATGTACGTACATACGTATTGTATTGTTTATTTTATTTTATTTTATTATTTCGATTTTTATTTTTTATTTTATTATATTACTTCATATTTTATAATATTTTATTTTATTTTTTATTTATTTTATTTTATTATTTCAATTTTTATTTTGTTTTATGATGTTTTATGTTTTATATTATTTCATATTTTATATTTTATACTTTATATTTAATATTATTTTATTATTATTTTATTTTATATATTATATTATATTATATTATATTATATTATATTATATTATTTATATTAGATTAGATTAGATTAGATTAGATTAGATTATAATATTATATTATTATATTATATTATATTATATTATATTAGATTAGATTAGATTAGATTATTATGTTAGATTAGATTAGATTAGATTAGATTAGATTATTATATTATATTATATTATATTATATTATATTATATATATTATATTATATTATATTATATTAGATTATATTAGATTAGATTAGATTAGATAATTAGATTAGATTAGATTAGATTATATTATATTATATTATATTATATTATATATATTATATTATATTAATTAGATTAGATTAGATTAGATTAGATTAGATTAGATTATAATATTATTATATTAGATTAGATTATATTAGATTAGATTATAGTATATTATATTATATTATATTATATTATTATTATATTAGATTAGATTAGATTAGATTAGATTATTATGTTAGATTAGATTAGATTATAATATATTAGATTATATTAGATTATATTAGATTATAGTATTATATTATATTATATTATATTTATATTATATTATATTAGATTATATTATTATATTATATTATATTATATTATATTATATTATATTTATATTATATTATATTATATTATATTATATTTATATTATATTATATTAGATTATATTATATTATATTATATTATATTATATTATATTATATTATATTAGATTAGATTATATTATTATATTATATTAGATTATAGTATTATATTATATTATATTAGATTAGATTAGATTAGATTAGATTAGATTAGATTAATTGTTATGTTATGTTATGTTATGTTATGTTATGTTATTATAGATATTATATTTTTATTATTATATTCTATTTTTATTTTATTTTATTTTTTATTTTACTTTATTATTTTACTATCTTAGTTAAATTTCGTTGTTTTCATAGAGCCAATATTTACACAAATCTCATTTGCTGTTAGAAACGTATATTTCTTTCAATCTGCTATTTCTAATCAAAGAGACACGCTTTCGGTCTGCTAGGATAGAAATGAACTTTCTTTCCTCAGGGCATTGGACTACAACTCCCATCCCCAGACTGCAGCTGATGGGAGCTGTAATCCAACCCTTCTCTCTCCTAAAGTAATTCAACCCCTCTACCCTGATTTTGGTGTGTGTGTGTGTGTGTGTGTGTGTGTGTGTGTGTGTGTGTATAACTTTTTCAGGAAGATTTTTTCTCAACCTGGCACTTTCCAGATTTTGAAGATGCCCCTTGAATGCCCCAACAGATTGGCACTGGGCATTCTAAAAGCCATCCAATAAAGGCCAGAAGGGAGGGAAGGAAGGAGATGGGAATATGGAGAAGGAAAAAGAAGGAAGGAAGGAAGGAAGGAAGGAAGGAAGGAAAGAAGGAAGGAAGGAAGGAAATGGGAATGTGGAGGAGGAGAGGTAAGGAAGGAAGGAGATGGGAATGTGGAGAAGGAAAAAAGAAGGAAGGAAGGAGATGGGAATGTGGAAAAGGAAAAAAGAAGGAAGGAAGGAAGGAGATGGGAATGTGGAGAAGGAAAAAAGAAGGAAGGAAGGGAAGGAGGGAGGGAGGTGATGGGAATGTAGAGAAGGAGAAGAAAGGAAGGTGATGGGAATGAGGAGAAGGAAGGAAAGGAAGGAAGGAAGGAAGGAGAGGGGAATGAGGAGAAGGAAAGGAAGGAAGGGAGGGAGGTGATGGGAATGTAGAGAAGGAGAAGGAAGGAAGGAAGGAAGGGAGGGAGGGAGGGAGGGAGGTGATGGGAATGTAGAGAAGGAGAAGGAAGGAAGGTGATGGGAATGAGGAGAAGGAAGGAAAGGAAGGAAGGAAGGTGATGGGAATGTAGAGAAGGAGAAGGAAGGAAGGAAGGAAGGAAGGGAGGGAGGGAGGGAGGGAGGTGATGGGAATGTAGAGAAGGAGAAGGAAGGAAGGGAGGGAGGTGATGGGAATGTAGAGAAGGAGAAGGAAGGAAGGAAGGAAAGGAAGGAAGGAAGGAGAGGGGAATGAGAAGGAAAGAAAGGAAGGAAGGGAGGTGATGGGAATGTAGAGAAGGAAGGAAGGTGATAGGAATGAGGAGAAGGAAAGGAAGGAAGGAAGGAAAGGAAGGAAGGAAGGAGAGGGGAATGAGGAAAAGGAAAGGAAGGAAGGAAGGAAGGATGGAGAGGGAGGGTTAGGGTTAGGGTAACGTCTCGCTTAGCAACAGACAATTTGGGCTCAATTATGGTCATATGTAGAGGCCGACCTGTGTACCAAGTGTTTGCAATACATATGTCAACCTTTCTCAGCCTCACAACTTTTAAGATGCCTGGACTTCCACTCCCAGAATTCCCCAGCCAGCCTTAATCCTGTTAACCCTCAGGCCTCGCACTTCGTACTCCCTCAGAGGCACTCTTGGTTAGCCCCAAGAGCTGGCCTTAAAGGAGCTCTGTTACAACACGAGCTGTCAGCTCTAACAAGCAGGCCGGGGACAAAATAATTGTGCGGCCTACCCACAGGTTCGACCTGAGTCCTGGTTGCGTTGTGCATTTTGCCCAGGTGTGTTTCTGTGGCATTGCCCCAGAAAATACTCTGCAGTTGCTCAGAGGCACTGCGACTTTGTCCTGGGGCTGAATGTCTGAATAGCAACCTATCTCTGATTAAACCCTGATTAAACCCTGGTTAAAATCAAGGCCAGAAGAGATAACGCACACAATCCATTTTCCTTCACAAGGTGGTCAAACTGTCCTCCCATCCACAATGCTTGTAAAGGCACATGGCAGGTGGAAAATCCACAGGTGCAACACCTTTGCCCAGGTTGTCCTCGGTTTACAACCGCCATCGAGTCTGTTGTTGCTAAGCAGGACAGCCGTCCAGCGGGTTTGGCCCGATTTTACCATCTTTCTGGCTTTGGGGTTGCTAAGTGAATCGCTCTGGTTATGTTAGGAAGACGGTCGTTAAAGTGAATCCGGCTTCCCCATTGAGGTTGCTTGTCCGCCGGTCGCCAAAGGGATCCTATCACTCCGGCAAACCGTCGTAAATAGGAGTCAGTGGCCGAGTGGCTGGGTTTTAATCATGTGTCTGCGGGGATGCGGCAACGGTTGTAAGAGTGAAAAAACAGTCATGCATCACCTTTTTTTTAGTGCCGTCGTAACTCTAAATGGCCACTAAAGGAACGATTGTGTGTCGCTTACCTAGATGACTAGATGGACTAGATGACCTCCAAAGGTCCCTTCCAGCTGTGTTATTATTCTGTTATTCAGAAGTTGTGGGAGCTTCATCCCTGGAAGCTTTCAAGAGGAGACTGGACTGCCCTCTGTCAGAAATGGTATAGGGTCTCCTGCTTGAGTGGAAGGGGGGTTGGACTAGATGACCTCCAAGGTCTCTTCCAGCTCTGTTATTATTCTGTTATTCAGAAGTTGTGGGAACTTCATCCCCGGAGGCTTTCAAGAAGAGACCGGACTGCTTCTGTGGTCAGAAAGCACCTTTTCCAACTTTCAAAACTTTCTAAAGTCTTTAAAAGCGTTTTTTGTAAAACTTTCAAAACGTTTTAAAAATGTATGAAAAGATTTTAAAAGTTTGGAAGCTTTGAAAACTTTTTTAAAAAGTTTGAAAACTTTTCCCTCCGGAATTAAACCTCCGGAGGTGTTCCAGGGCTCCCCATAAAAGGCCTGTAAGATAGGATCCTTCTCTAACTGAGACTGTTAAAGGTTGAAGATGAGGTAGACTGCCTTGGAATGTGGAAGTTCCACCCATTCAGGCAGAGGGGCTGATAATGGCCAGATGTACCTTTCGTCCTCCAGCTGCAAAGACCCCTTTTGAAGGCCAGGGAGCAAAATCCCCCACTTTCACTTTTGTTATAAACTGCCTCCCAGGGATTGTTTGGTCAGCTCAACAATGGGAGGAAAAAGAAAATAAAAGTTACCTTAAATGGGACTTTCTGTTCTTACCTTCTGTTGGGAAAGAATTGTGAGTAGCAGAGGAAGTGTGTGTGTGTGTATTGTTTATTATATTTTATCATTTTAATTATTATGTCAATTTTTATACTATATTATATTATATTTTATTTTTAATTTAATGTAATTTATTATACTTTTATTTTATATTTTATTATTTTATTTTATTTTATTATTATATTATATTATATTATATTATATTATAGTATAGTATAGTATAGTATAGTATAGTATAGTATAGTATTGTATTGTATTGTATTGTATTGCATTATATTATATTATATTATATTATATTATATTATATTATATTTTTATTATTATATTATATTATATTATATTATATTATATTATATTATATTATATTATATTATATTATATTATATTATATTATATTATATTATATTATATTATATTATATTATATTATATTTTTATTATTATATTATATTTTTATTATTATATTATATTTTTATTTTATTTTAATTTTTCTTTATTATTTTACTATCTTAGTTAAATTTGGAAGGGACCTCGGAGGTCATCTATTCCAACCCGCTGCCCAAGCAGGGGACCCTACACCCTTTCTGACAACAGGACAGTCCAGTCTCCTCTTGAAAGCTTCCAGAAATGAAGTTTCCCTGCTCAAGCAGGAGATCCTTACAGAATAATGGAGTTGGAAGGGACCTCCGAGGTCATCTAGTCCAACCCCCTGCCCAAGCAGGAGACCCTACACCCTTTCTGACAACAGAGCAATCCATTCTCCTCTTGAAAGCTTCCAGAAATGAAGCTTCCCCTGCTCAAGCAGGAGATCCTTACAGAATAATGGAGTTGGAAGGGACCTCCGAGGTCATCTAGTCCAACCCCCTCCCAAGCAGGAGACCCTACACCCTTTCTGACAACAGGGCAGTCCAGTCTCATCTTGAAAGCTTCCAAGGGATGAAGCTCCCACAACTTCTGAAGGCAACTTCTTTTGCGACAACGCTGCGGAGAGGATGATTGCGAACCGGTGGGAAATTCTCGGCCCTGCCAACTTTCTTGCCCGAGTCGGGTGAGGCGCTTGGCACATGAGAAGGCAGGGTGGAGGCCGGCGAGGAGAGGAAGCCGGCTTCTTTTTGGGGATCTGCTGCGACATGCGCCCGAGGGGACATCTTGCCACACCTTTGCTGGTTGGGGAAATTACAAATCCAGTCTGACCAGCTTCCAAAGGCAGGGAGAGCCAGTTGGGAAGCAGGCAGGCCGGGCCTTGACGGGCATGGGAAAAAGCGAGTAAGGACAGAGTCACATTGGAGTCGAGCGGGGAAGGGACAAGCCCAAAGGCCATCTAGTCTAACCCCCCCGAAACGCATCCGGGTCCCAAGATCACGAAGCCGACGTCATGTCCCGATAAAACTCCTTTTGTTTCGGTTAAAGGGAATTCCTCTCCAGTAAAGTCCCGGCCGACTGTCTTTCAAGAGATTTTACGACGACAGGCCTTTATCGGGCTTGGAAAGCTGTCAGGCCGAATATCTTCCAAACGCCACGCTGTAGCAGCAATTACTCGGCAAGGGGTCAGGAATGGCTCTTCGCCCTAATGAATTGAACTAATGGCCTCCTGCAAACTCCACTCCCCTGGCGCTCCCTCTTTTATTTCCTTTGGGAGGGGCCATTCATCGTCCACCTGTGGCCTTACTCCCAAGTCGACCCCTGTTCTTTAGCTGCTCACTTTGTCTGGCAACTTTGTGCATGCGCACACTGGGAACAGGCTCCAGCTGTTCTTCTGCCTCACTGATGTCCGACTCCGAAGGCAGCTGATAACTGTCAGACGGCCCTGGCCCTCACTCTGCCTCCGACGCAGAGCCCTCGTCCGAGCCTTCCCCAGACTCCAGGACTGGCCCATCTTCCTCCCCAACCTCCTCACTCTCCGAATCTGCTGCCAGCTCTGCGGTTTTCCTGACATTTATGGAAAAATCTAGATAGCTGCCATTTTATCTTTCTCTGGTTGGAGAGAGCTGGGGAGCGTCAGTGGGGCCAATAAAAGAGCATATCTGCAGCTCATGGTTGAAATGAGGGGTCCTTGGTGCTCTCTGAGCTTGCTGGTTTTCTTGCAGACATTTCAAAGCCCAGCTAAGTAACATCATCAAGGCTAGAAGGGAGTGGGGTTTGCAGAGACGAGGAGAGGAGGAAGGATTGGTACTCTCTGAACTTGGTGGCTTTCTTGCAGGACGTTTCCTAACCCAAACTGAGCGACGTCATCAGTGCTAGTCAGTATCGATTGTGCCACATAACCCATGTGGCGGCACAGTGAGGTAATTGGGACTAGACGGCCTGCTTGAGCAGAGGGTTGGACTAGACGACCTCCAAGGTCCCTCCCAGTCCTGTTATTCGGAATCTTGCAATCTTTGAAAGTACAATTTCCCCACTGTCTTGCGACGCGTAAAATGGAAGCCATTGAGATTGGCGTTGAATTTTAAGTTTTATCGACGAGGAAATAAACCCCTCGCACATATGCGTGCTCGGCGTTCCCGACTCTAGGGGGCGGTGCTCATCTCCCTTTCAAAGCCAAAGAGCCAGCGCTGTCTGAAGACGTCTCCGTCGGTCGTGTGGTCAGCATGAAGCCGCACGGAACGCTCTTCCCTTCCCACCAAAGGTGGTTCCTATTTTTCTACTTGCATTTTTTTACGTGCTTTCGAACGGCTAGGTTGGCAGGAGCTGGGACAAGTCACGGGAGCTCCCTCCGTTACGCGGCGCTGGGGATTCTAACCGCCGAGCTGCCGACCTTTCTGATCGACAAGCTCAGCGTCTTAGCCCCTGAGCCACCTTCAAGGGAGACTAGTATAGATCTATTTCAAGCTATTTAGCTCTCCTCAGCTAACTATAACTTTCTGGGCTTCGAACCCGAGCCTGGTTCTGAGCTGGGTGCTGAAGTCCACACAGCATGGACTTTGTAGTACCCACCACATAGACTTTGCCCCGCAGGTGCTTTTTTTCAAGAGGAACTTGGCGATCTGTTGTTCTTCTTTGAAGAAGCTTCTTCGGTGACTTATGACCCATTTTTCACACTTACGGCCGTTGCGATATTCCTGTGGCCGCATGATCAAAATTTAGACGCTGGGCCACTGATGGGTATTTATGTTGGCTGCAGCGTCCCAGGGTCACCTGATCCTCTGTTTACGACCTTCTAGAGCGGCACAGTCAAACAGGGCAGGCGGATTCGCTTAATGACCGTGTGAGTCATTTAACCACTGCAACAATTCACTTAACAACGGTGGTAAAAGAAAGTTGTAAAATGGGGTAAAAGTCACTTTCCTCAATTTTCCCTTACTCACATATATTCGGGGCTCAATTGTCGTTAACTGTACGTACCCTGAAGCGAAACGGGGAAGCCGGGTTCGCTTAACGACCGTGTGAGTCATTTCACCACTGCAGGGATTCGCTTAACATCGGTGGCAAGGAAAGACGTAAAATGGGGCAAAACTCACTTCGCACAATATACGGAAGCGAGACGGGAAAAGCCGGATCCGCTTAACAACCCCGTGGCTGGTTTAACAACTCCAGCGAACGGCTTCGCTTCGCGGTGGGTATTGGGGGCTCTCCGTTGTGGTCGTAAATTGAGGACTGCCTCGAAAAGAACCGGTCAGAGGTTATTTCGAGAGATCTGTCAACGGAGACATTCAGTCCATGAGTTCATCAGCATTCCGGCTTTGAAACCCAGGCGTCTTTCGATAAGAGGACGCAGAAGTGATGGCTCAACCGACAGCTCGTGTCACAAAGCAGCTTCTGACACATCCCAGCACGCTGCGCAACAGCTTCCTAGCCCACAACACATCCTGGCGCAGCAGAGGTGGCATAAGACGGGTGCGTGAACCTTAGCGCATGCAATCTTCTGGATCGTAACTTCCATCCGAACATGAAGCAACGCATATATTTTTAAAAAACACAGTTTCCGCTCCGGGAAGAAATGACCACAAAACGGTTGTTCGAAGCAGATTTTTTGAAGCAGGAAGTAGCAGGGGGGAAGTGGGGGAAGTTGGCCGGACGGGGTGCAAAAGTGCAAAAGGACGGACCCACCCAAAGGGACCTCGGAGGTCTTCTAGTCCAACCCCCTGCTCGAGCACGAGATCCTGTGCCATTTCAGACAAATTGGGTGTCCAATCTCTTTCTTAAAAAAAAAAAAAAACCTGCCACGACGGAGCAGCCACAATTTCTGGTGGCAGGCAGTTCCACGGGTTAATTGTCCTTACGGTTAGGGAAACTGTCCTTAATTCCAGGTTGCTTCTGTCCTTAATCCGTTGCTTCTTGTCCTGCCTTCAGTGGATTTGGGGAATAGCTTGACTCCCTCTTCTTGGTGGCAGCCCTTCAAATATTGTTTTCACGTCACCCCTGGTCCTTCTCTTTGTTAGACTACTAGAATAACAGGGCTGGAAGGGGCCTCGGAGGTCATCTAGTCCAACCCCTTCAAGTAGGAGAACCGTATGCCATTTCACGCAAATCCAACAGCCTCTTAAAAACCTCCAGTGATGGCGAACATTCACAACTTCTGGTGGCAAGCAGTTCCACCGGTAAATTGTTCTGACAGCCATGAAATTTCTCCTTAATTCCAGGTTGCTTCTCTCCTTGATTAATTTCCATCCATTGCTTTTTGTCCTGCCTTCGGGACCTGAAGATGGGGAGATGGACACTCTCTTCTTTGGGGCAGGCCCTCAAATAATGGAAGACTGCTATCGTGTCATCCCTACGCCTTCTCTTTGTTCAGCTGGCAGAATAACAGAGCTGGAAGGGCCTTTGGAGGTCTTCTAGTCCACCCCCCTCAAGTAGGAGACTCTATATACCATTTCAGACATATTGTCCAATCTCTTCTTAAAAAGTAGTAGCAGTAGGAAGAGGAGGAGGAGGAGGAAGAAGAGGAGGAGGAATAACAGAATAAAAGAGATGGAAGGGACTTTAGAGGTCTTCTAGTCCATCCCCCCTCAAGTAGGAGACTCTATATACCATTTCAGACATATTGTCCAATCTCTTCTTAAAAAGTAGTAGCAGTAGGAAGAGGAGAAGGAGGAGGAGGAGGAAGAAGGAGAGGAGGAATAACAGAATAAAAGAGATGGAAGCGACCTTAGAGGTCTTCTAGTCCAGCCCCCTGCTCAAGTAGGAGACCCTACATCGTGCCAGAAAAACAGTTGTCTAATCTGGTCTTCAAAAGGTTCAGGAATGAAGATACCCACAACGCTTGTCCAATCTCTTCTTAAAAGCCTCCAGAGAGGGAGCCCCCACAACTTCTGGTGGCAAGAAGTTCCATTTGGGGGGGAGCATATATACAATAACAGCGTTGGAAGGGACCTTGGAGGTCTTCTAGTCCAACCCCCTGCCTAGGCAGGAAACCCTATACTGTTCCAGACAAATGGCTACCCAACATCTTCTTAAAGACTTCCAGTGTTGGGGCATTCACAACTTCTGGAGGCCAGTTGTTCCACTGATTAATTGTTCTAACTGTCAGGAAATTTCTCCTCAGTTCTAAGTTGCTTCTCTCCTTGATTAGTTTCCACCCATTGCTTCTTGTTCTTCCCTCAGGTGCCTTGGAGAATAGGTTGACTCCCTCTTCTTTGTGGCAACCCCTGAGATATTGGAAGACTGCTATCATGTCTCCCCTAGTCCTTCTTTCTCTTAAGCTAAACATACCCAGTTCCTGCAACCGTTCTTCCTATGTTTTAGTCTCCAGTCCCCTAATCCTCTTTGTTGCTCTTCTCTGCACTCTTTCTAGAGTCTCCACATCTTTTCTACATCGTGGCGACCAAAACTGGATGCCGTATTCCAAGTGTGGCCTTACCAAGGGATTGTAAAGTGGTATTGACACTTTAGTGATGAATGATGAAAAAGTTGATGAACGAAGTGAGATGGGTACCGCTTGTTATTCTATGTAGTAGATTAAGGGAATTGTAATGAACATTGAACAATAAGGATTGCCCTTTATAGACAATTAAGGGTAATTAATCCAAGAGATGGAAAAATGGAGAAAGAACACGAAATATACTTATTATGGGAAACTATTGAGATTTAAAGACAGAATCACAAATTGGGGCGTGTAAGGATGCATAATTATATAAATATAATGATGAGAATAGCTGGGAATTGTAACCAGGTCTACATCTCGGCCAAAATTAGGTTTAAAAGCAAAAAATGACTACATATGTATACTTTTTTGTTCTAATTTCTTTTAAAGGAGGAGGAAGATCTATGTTAAAATTAAATATGTATATTGGAAAGGAATTATAAATCCCATCAACATAAAATGGAGCTCGCTCAGAAGCTGAAATACATCAAGTCAATGAGATGAAGAGTGTGAAGTGGAGGAGAGAGAGGTAAGGGAAGAAGAGAGGGATAGGAGAGAGGGGAGAGGAGGGGAGAAAGGAGGAGTGGAAAGGGGAGAGAGGAGAAGGAGAGAGGAAGGGGAAGTAGAGAAGAGAAGGATGACAGAGGGAAGAAAGGAGGTAGGGAGAGAGGGAGAAGAAAGTGATGGATAAGGTACAAATATGGTGTATGAGATCAGACGAGCCAATCATTGTTTTGGGGAGTTGATGGTAAGATCAATTGATGTAAACATTTAATAATATAGCAATGACGTGCAGTCAGGGGAGGCAGAGCCTCACCGCTCTCATCATGAAAATTAAAAAAAAAATACTCCGGGAAGCCGCGAAAGTGGCTGGGAGAGGCGCGCGGCTTGGTTAAGCCTCCCTGGACATCTCAGCAGCAGCCCCAAGTGTGCCGATGTCGCCATTTTTGGCATCGGGCGAGCCCGGGATCCTTGCAAGGGGAATGGGACCACGCGTGCAGGCGGCTCCTCAGCTCCAGCCTCAAACAGCGCAGCCGTGGTCCCCTTCATGTTGGCTCAGGAAGGAGGGGAATGGGACCACGTGTGCAGGGGAAGGGGATCGCGGCTGTGCTAATCTGAGGCTGTGCACTGCCGAGGAGCCGCCTGCACACGTGGTCCCATTCCCCTTGCAAGGATCCCGGGCTCGCCCGATGCAAAAAATGCCTAGGTAACATCATCAGTGCTAGAAGGGGGGAGGGGGGGAAGGAGGAGAAAAGAGAAGTTTCTCTTCTCAGAAATGTCTTCTCAGTGGAGCTGCGGCAGCCTGTCTGTCCCTTTCTGACATTTCTGAGAAGAGAAACTTCTCTGTTTGAGCTGCGCCCGTGCGATCGGAGCAACCACGTGGTTTGATGACGTCACCAGCCTCACCAGTCATAAACCTCACCGCACGTCACAGAGGGACTCTATATTTAATGTTACATGCATTGAACAGGGCGCGGGGGCTCAGGGGCTAAGACGCTGAGCTTGTCGGTCAGAAAGGTTGGCCGTTCAGCGGTTCGAATCCTGAGCGCCGCGTAACCAAGCGAGCTCCCGTGTCTTGTCCCAGCGTCTCCTAACCTAGCAGTTCAAAAGCATGTAAAAAAAAGGCTTTTGCAACCTGATATTATACATTCACATTTGGGCAGCCCTGAATTATGCCAGCAATTAAGTGGCTATTTTGAAAGAAGAACACAACATACCTCGTTGGGGAGTTTTCCGCAAAATATTTAGATTGGACAGATTTATATTTAATTCCAGCCCAAATAGAAATGCACATTTGGAAGGTCATAATGTATAATTTACAGGATGTCCCAGCGGCAAAGATGCTGAGCTTGTCCCAGCGGCAAAGATGCTGATCAGAAAGGTCAGCAGTTCGGCGGTTCGAATCCCTAGCGCCGCGTAACAGAGGGAGCTCCCGTGACTCGTCCCAGCTTCTGCCAACCTAGTCGTTCGAAAGCACGTAAAAAAATGCAAGTAGAAAAATAGGCGCCACCTTTGGTGGGAAGGGAAAAGTGTTCCATGCGCTTTCAGCATTTAGTCATGTCGGCCACATGACCACGGAGATGTCTTCGGATAGCACTGGCTCTTCGGCTTTGAAACGGAGATGAGCACCGCCCCCTAGTGTCGGGAACGACTAGCACAGATGTGCGAGAGGAACCTTTACCTTTACCTATTGGCTGCAGTGAGAATCGTATTTGCACAATGTTGGAAAAACAAGAAGACCCCTCCAGATGAAAATATAAACCGGAGAACATTGGATTATGCAGAGATGGATAGATTGACATTGAAAATAAAAGATAAAGGAGACACAGAGTATTATTTAACGAGGAATAGGTTTTATCAATGGCTAGAGTTAAGAGGTAGAAATCAAATGAAGAATTGTATTTAAGTAAAATATGAATATTGTTTATAATTACAAGTCTGCTAATATCTTTAACAGGAACAGAAATAAGCGAATATAATTATAAATATGGTTAGAATTATTCTGTTATATTATTCTGATTACTATCAGTGTATGTAATTTTTTTTCTTTTCTTTTTGTAAAATGGTATGCCCGGACAATATACTGTATCTGTATTCAAAATATCTATCTATCTATCTATTTATCTATTTATCTATCTATCATCTATCTATCTATCTATCTATCTATCTATCTATCTATCTATCTATCTATCTATCTCTATCTCTCTATCTATCATCTATCTATCTATCTATCTATCTATCTATCTATCATCTCTCTCTCTCTCTCTCTATCTCTCTATCTCTCTATCTATCATCTATCTATCTATCTATCTATCTATCTCTATCTATCTAATCTATCTATCTATCTATCTATCTATCTATCTATCTATCTATCTATCTATCATCTATCATCTATCTATCTATCATCTATCTCTCTATCTATCTATCTCTATCTCTCTATCTCTCTATCTCTCATCTATCTATCATCTATCTATCTATCATCTATCTATCTATCTATCTATCTATCTATCTATCTATCTATCTCTATCTATCTCTCTATCTCTCTATCATCTATCTATCTATCTATCATCTATCTATCTATCTATCTATCTATCATCTCTCTCTCTCTCTCTCTCTCTCTCTATCTCTCTATCTCTCATCTATCTATCCTCTATCTATCTATCTATCTATCTATCATCTATCTATCTATCTATCATCTATCTATCTATCTATCTATCATCTATCTATCTATCTATCTATCTCTATTTATCTATCTCTATCTATCTAATCTATCTATCTATCATCTATCTATCTATCTATCTATCTATCATCTATCTATCTATCTATCTATCTATCTAATCTATCTATCTATCTATCTATCTATCTATCTATCTATCTATCTATCTATCTATCTATCTATCTATCTATCTATCTATCTATCTAATCTATCTATCATCTATCTATCTATCTATCTATCTATATGGCTGTATGTGTGTGGGGGTTTTCCAGCTAATTTCAACCAAACCTGCCTGGTACACAGATGCCTTACTCACTGGAGAAAAGTACTGTGGGGGTAAGACACCCCTAACTCCCCTTGGGGTGTGTGCATTCTGTTAAGATACAGCCTGTTGTGCCTTCAAATGGCTTCTACCGTACTGCCGTAAAATGGTTTCTACTGTACAGCGCAGTGGAGTTGTCATGGTAACGGCTTCGCAGTACTCCATAAGGGGGCTCCCTCTGGTAAGGGGGAAAATCCAACATTAAAAATTATGTTTGGTACGGACATTTCCCCCCTATAAATAAATACCCTTGCAATGCCAGGTTATCGGCTAGTATATAAATAAAAAAAACCTTGACAGACAACAACAAAAAATTGCCAGGGTTGGGCACTCCCTGATTTAGAACAAGAAAAGGCAAATAAAAAGGTGTTGTGACTTCTGGCTATAAATTGTTCAGGGGGATTAAGAGGCGTTCCCATTTTTTGCCTCACAGGCCCACACACGCTTTCCCTGAATTCACCTCCCGCTTTGCAGTATTAACGGATTGCTTTGTATCTGTACGAGTGTGCACTTGTGTGCAACACTAAGAGGCCCGTGACAATCTATCTATTAATAAATGTCTATGTGTTCCAGCATAACTTGAGCATTTTCAACCAAACTTGGGTACACAGATGACTTCCTCTCTGGAAACAAATACTGTGGGGGGGTAAGACAGCCCTAAAACCCATCGGTGTATCTGTTCTGTTAAGATACAGCCTGTTGTGCCTTAAAATGGCTTCTACTGTACAGCACAGTGGAGTTGCCATGGTAACTGTTTCACAGTACTCCACCAGGGGGCTCCCTCTGGGAAGGGGGAAAATCCAACATTCAAAATTTCGTTCGGTCGGGACATTCCCCCCCCTATAAACAAATACCCGGGCAACGCCGCTTATCGTCTCGTCCATAATAATTCACATTTTCGATGGGAGAAAACGGCGAAGGCTATTTAGAACCTTGACTGAATGGAGCCTGTGTCAGGCTTCCAGGTAACAGATCTGTAGCAAGTTGTGCCGTATGTTTTGGGCCAATCACCAGTTCTAGTCCTGCCTTAGGCACAAAAGCCAACTGGGTGACTTTGAGCCAATCACCAGGAAACTGGGAGTTCTAGTCCCGCCTTAGGCACGAAAGCTAATTGGGTGATTTTGGGCCAATCACCAGGAGGCTGGGAGTTATAGTCCTGCCTTAGGCACAAAACCTAGCATGGTGACTTTGGGCCAATCACCAGGAGAATGGGAGTTCTAGTCACGCCTTAGGCACGAAAGCCAACTGGGTGACTTTGAGCCAATCACCAGGAGACTGGGAGTTCTAGTCCTGCCTTAGGCACAAAACCTAGCATGGTGACATTGGGCCAATCACCAGGAGACTGGGAGTTCTAGTCCTGCCTTAGGCACAAAACCTAGCATGGTTACATTGGGCCAATCACCAGGAGACTGGGAGTTCTAGTCCCGCCTTAGGCCTGAAAGCTGGCTGGGTGACTTTGGGCCAATCATCAGGAGATGGAGAATTCTAGTCCCACCTTAGGCAGGAAAGCTGGCTGGGTGACATTGGGCCAATCACCAGGAGACTGGGAGTTCTAGTCCCGCCTTAGGCACGAAAGCTAACTGGATGGCCTTGGGCCAATCACCAGGTGATGGTGAATTCTACTCCCGCTTTAGCCATTAAACCCAATTGGTTGACTTTGATCCAGCCTTGTCTCTCTCATTTTCAGCCCACCTCACAGGGTGGTTGTTGTGAGGAACACATAGGAAGAGGAAATCATTCAGGAATAATCTGTTGCCTTAAAATAATAATAATAATAATAATAATAAAATAATAAAAGACGGGATGCAAATAAATAAATAAACACAGCTGATTGGGATGTTTTTAATTGGCAATAAATTAAGGGGTCCCGGGCGCTGTCTCCCCCCCACCCTCCCAGGAGATCAAGTGAGGATAGTGGTGATGTTGGGGAGCAGCGTGGCCAACTCCGATTGGATGCCGGGGGTTTGGCACAGGGGGTTTCCTTGAAGGCTGAGCTGAGCCAAGGCAGGGAAGGCGGCCAGGCTGCGGAGGGCGGAGGCTCGCTGGATGCCTAATGGATGCAAAACGAGTTAAGGAGAGGCTTTGCTAAGTGATATCCCAAGCCCCCCCCGTCAATCTCCCCACCCCCCGTTTAACACCGGCCTCGTCCCGCCTTGCAAGGATACGGTTGTTACGGAGAGAGAGTTCCTCCAGAGAAGGCAGAGGGGGCAGCCCTTCGAGGCTCTCGATCTGGTTGTCGTCGGCCTCCATCACCTGGGGAGGAAAAAGCGGAGAATCGGAGCTAGGGGGGAGTCCTCGACTTATGACCACTGTGTTGGGTCCTTCCAGCAGAGTCGGACAGTGAGGAGGTTGGGGAGGAACCTGGGCCAGTCCTGGAGTCAGGAGAAGGCTCTGACGAGGGCTCTAACGAGAGCTCTGCGTCGGAGGCAGAGACAAGGCCAAGGCCGTCTGGCAGTTCTTAGCTGCCTTCGGAGTTGGACATCAGTGAGGCAGAAGAACAGCTGGAGCCTGTTCCCAGTGTGCGCATGCAGACGAAGGGAACAGCAAAGGAACAAGTGTCGACTTGGGAGTAAGGCCACTGGTGGACGATGAATGGCCCCTCCCAAAGGAAATAAAAGAGGGAGCGAAAGGGGAGTGGAGTTTGAAGGAGACAATTTGTTTGTTCGTTTGTTTCAGGAGTGTGAAGATCTGTCTGTGAATCTCAGAGGCTCTCTGCCCCGTTGGGGGTGGCCAGCTTGACAGCACTCGTTGGGCATGACCGACTGGGTGGGGGTGGCCAGCTTGATGGCACTCATTGGGCATGGCTGACTGGGTGGGGGTGGCCAGCTTGACGGCACTCATTGGGCATGGCTGACTGGGTGGGGGTGGCCAGCTTGATGGCACTCATTGGGCATGGCTGACTGGGTGGGGGTGGCCAGCTTGACGGCACTCATTGGGCATGGCTGACTGGGTGGGGGTGGCCAGCTTGATGGCACTCATTGGGCATGGCTGACTGGGTGGGGGTGTCCGACCGGGTGGGCATGGCCAGCTTGACAGCACTCATTGGCTGTGACCAACTTTGTGGGTGTGGTTGTGGGTAAACATGTCCAGCTTGTTGGCACTCCCCAACTACTGGCCCGATGTTTTTTCTTTGCCTTGGGTAGACTGGGCCAAAGCCATGTGGGCCACTTCCTTCCATTTTCCGCGGGCCTTGTGTTCGAAACCCCTGCCCTAAATGAACGCGTTTATCCTGAGGAGACCCCGTGCTCAGCCCAGAAAGCAAAGCAGTGGCTGATGGTTCCTGGACTCTCTTGGGGGGAGGGTGGGGGGCACCAGGTAAGAGAAGCCGAGCTCCGAAAGAGGGTGAGGGGAGTGGGTGGGTGTGGAGCGGGCTTACCTCGAGGCAGCGCATCATGGCCACTGTGGGGGGGAAGGCAGAGAGGAGGTTATCTGAGAGATTCAGGTGTGTGACCAGCAACAGGTGTTCCAGGTGGCAGAGGCTGGTCAGGCCCTAAGGAAAGGAAACAAATGAAATAAAATTGGAATTTGTTACTGTTATTTTAACCGTTGACTCCTGTCCGAAGGTTTACCTGACTTTTATAGGCGGGTAAACCTACTCAGCTGCCAATTACAGCTTCTTTCAGTCTCCTGCATCCCTTTAAATAATTTTTAATATCGCTATTTTTAAGGTTAACGTTTAATATTTTTAATCTCACGTGCCGTCCGATTCCCCATTTTTTCCCCAATCCTCCTTCGCTCTTGAGTACAGGCAGTCCTCGACTTACAACGCTCCGTTCAGCGACCCCTCAAAAGTTGCCGCGGCACCGAAAAATGCGACTTACGACTGTTGCCGCCTTACAGCGTCCTCAGGTTCCCGCAATCAAAATTTCAGAGGCTCGGTTCATATTTATGATGGCCGCAGCCTCCCGTTTGTAGTTACGACGGCATGAGAAAAGTGACTTATGATCATTCCCCACGCTTACGACCATCGCAGCATCCCCATGGTCACGGAAACAAAATTTGGAGGCTTAGCAACTGATTCATACGGTGGCCATGTCCCCGTTTTGCGACCGTCGGACCAGCAAAGTTAACGGGGGAAGCCAGATTGGGGCGTCGGTTCTTACCTGATACGCCCCTTCTCGAGACAGCGGTCATGCATGGGTTAACTCAGTCAGTAACCAATAGAACTGAGTCTACCAAAGTGATGTCGTCGCTTCTGAGGAGTGTCCTCCCGCTTTGATGACGGAGATAAGTAGACTGCTGTGTATTATTCAATTGCTCTCCATCCTCTGATGCTCCAGGGCTTCTCCCAGATCTCCCACTGCGATTGTTCCCAGGTTTCCCGCACGGCCTGGGGATGACCGCTGTCTCCACCTGCCTCGAGAAGGGGCGTATCAGGTAATAACGAACGCCCCGTTCTCCAACGTTGGTGGAGACAGCGGTCACGAATGGGGACGTACCAAAGCTGGGCTCGTCCCTGGGTGGGAATGAGACTGGGCTAGGAGCTTGAAGAGGAAAGAACCTGTTGAAGGACCCGCCGCCCGAATGTGGCATCTTCCGACGAGTATCTATCCACCTTATAATGGCGGATAAAGGAGGTAGGAGTAGCCCAAGTGGCCGCCTTGCAGATCTCCTCCCCCGAGGCTTGCCTTGTCTACAGAGGCTACAGAGCCTATGGGCTGGGCGCCACGAGGTAGCCAAAGCCGCGGAATGAGGGAGGGCGTCAAAAGCCATGAGGAGGCGCTGTGGAGGCGGTAGCGATAGTCCGGCGGTGGCGGGAGGGCTGAGGAATGGCGGTAGCGGCAGCTTCTGGTGCGGTTGGCGGCTTGGCGCCATCGGCGGCAAGCGAGGGAGAGCTAGGGAGATTGAGCGGCGGCAGCAGCGCTGAGCGAGGCCTCCAAACGGCCAGTGCTGAGAAGCGCTGCGCCCGAAGAAATTTCTGAGCTTGCTGGCAAGTTCGGGAGGCAAAAGCCTCGAAGAATCCCTGGCAATTCCCCTCAGTAAGCCCAAGGGATAACGGTGAATCCTGGCACCAAAGGGAGCAGTCCTTTTTTTCTTCCTCGCAATTTGGAGATGAATCCAAGCCAATTAATTGGAAGTAGAGAAGCCAATTGAAGTTATTCAGTAGAAAGTTTGAGAAGAGAGCAATGGGCACAACCAGTTCAAATCGGACTGAGTCTAAAAAAAGGGGAGGGACGCTCCTCAGAGGCGATGACATCGCTTTGGCCGACTCAGTTCTATTGGTTGCTGACTGAGTTAATCCTTGCATGACCGCCGTCTCCATCAACGTTGGAGAATCACTTAACAACTGAACAGCATGTGGCAAGAAAAGGGGGGGGGTTTGAAATGAGGCAGGTGGACTTCACACCCACCCCGCTTAGCATTGGAAATGTTGGGCTGCGTCACAGACGTATGTCGAGGACTACCCGTACTGCGCGAGGCTGAGGTTTCCAGGATTGCAATCGACGTGAGATCTGCAGCCAGCACCAGTGACTGTTTTTAACTTGGGAACAAAATGGTGTAGAAATGCCAGAAAAGGATGCAGGGTCTCTCACTTAGGTGGGGGGTTGGACTAGATGACCCACAAGGTCCCTTCCAACTCTGTTAATCCACATTTACAAAAAGCATGGGGAAACCAATACGCAATTACGCAGGATGAGGTCAATGACGCCTCCAAAGCCTTCTCTTTCTCCTTCCACCGTGACGAGATTTTTCACGGAGACCTCGTCAAACCAGTCCAAAAATGGACTTTCCACCCCGCAGAACTTAAGATCTGCCCACCTGCAGGGACCCTCCATCCCCCTCATTTCCTGGCCCTTCTCCCCAGCTACCTTGTGGGACAGGTCTACCACCCTCGAATCGGCGTACTCCATCTTGAGGACGCTGTTCTCAATCAGAAACTTGCTCCGGAGGTCGTTGAGGTACGAGGAGCGCATGGGGTCTGCAGCCTGACGAAGGGAAGATGGAGGTGAGCATGAGAGCATCGTTGGCTTGGTTATCAACAAGATTGACATGGGAACGTATCCAGGTGGATCGTTTTAGTGGATACAACAGGGGTTGTCATCCTTGGCAACTTTTTAAGAGGGGATGGGCTTCAACTCCCAGAATTCCTTAGCCATCATACTTGTAAAATGGAAGGACTTCAACTCCCAGAATTCCCCAGCCACTGTGGTTGAAAATGGGTGGACTTCAACTCCCAGAATTCCCTAGCCACTGTTGTTGAAACTGGATGGACTTCAACTCCCAGAATTCCCCAGCCATCATACTTTTAAGATGAGGGGGTGGACTTCAACTCCCAGAATTCCCTAGTCACTGTGGTTGAAACTGGATAGACTTCAACTCCCAGAATTCCCCAGCCATCATACTTTTAAGATGAGGGGGTGGACTTCAACTCCCAGAATTCCCTAGCCACTGTGGTTAAAAATGGATGGACTTCAACTCCCAGAATTCCCCAGCCATCATACTTTTAAGATGAGGGGGTGGACTTCAACTCCCAGAATTCCCTAGTCACTGTGGTTGAAACTGGATAGACTTCAACTCCCAGAATTCCCTAGCCAGTTTGATTTAAGGTAGGCAAACTTCCACTCTAAGGACTTCCTTGGAGGACTCTTCCTTCACTTTGCTAAAATCAAGATATATTATGTTTACCGCATTCCCACCCTCTATTAAGAAAGTTACCCTATCAAAAAAATGTCGATAAGGGGTGGTTTGTCCTTTATCTGGGCTGAATTCTGGTCAATCCTTGCTGGCTGGGGAATTCTGGGAGTTGAAGCCCATCCCTCTCAAAAGTGGTCGGATAAAACACGGAGGTCGCAAAACCTCGCGAAAAAAGAGATCTCAGATCTTTTCAACTTACGGCACGAGTGCCGCAGATGGCGCAGGGAGCCCTTGCTGCAGGCACGCTAGCCGTCGCCCCAGCCCAGCTCCACCGCGCATGTGCGCGTACCTCCTGCCAGCCAGCTGGTCTTGGGGTTTTTTGCCGTGCACGCTGGTGGTGAGTTCCTACCAGTTTGGCCCAGTTTGGCCAAACCGGTAGTGGTATGGCGGCCTGGGCCTGCCACACCCCCGAACTATTTCCCCGGTCGCCATCTTGTTTTTGAGTTCCGCGCATGCGCAAAACAATTGTAACTGAACTGCGCATCCGCTCGCAAACCCCCAAATCCCTAGCTTCTAAGGCAAAATGTTGCATGCTACATTCGCAGTATTAGCTTCCGAATAAAGTGCGAGTCACACCGGACTTCGGTGTCTCTCCCAGGCTGACCTTCAAAGCAGAGAAGTAGCGGAGGGTCTCCTGCTCGTAAACCAAGGGGTCCAAAGCCCTCATGAGGAGGATGATGGTTAGGAGACACCCTGAGGAGGAAAAAAAGGGCAGATTCAAGTTTAATCAAGCTACCCCCAACTCAACTCCGTGCTGCTAATTCTATTGTGGTATCGGGAGCCTGTGGAGCTGGCAACAGAGTCGGACAGTGAGGAGGTTGGGGAGGAACATGGGCCAGTCCTGGAGTCTGGGAAAGGCTCGGACGAGGGCTCTGTGTCGGAGGCAGAGAGAGGGTCAGGGCCGTCTGAGACTTATGTGCTGCCTCCAGAGCCTGACATCAGCAAGGCAGAGGAACAGGGGAAACCTGTTCCCAGTGCGCGCATGCGCAGAGCTGGCAGGAAGCAAGAATAGTTAAGACAAAAGGGGCGACTCGGGAGTAAGGCTTGGGAGATGATTGGCCCCTCCCGTAAGACACAAGAGGAGCAGACGGTCGTGAGCTTTTGCCTTGCAAAATGAATTGGCAATTATGCAGCGTTTCAAGGGAGAGAAAGGTGGGTGCTTATCAGCCTTATCCCGAAAGACTGTGGCAGACTCCTGTCGGACTCTTCACAAACTGCTTGTGACTCATTACGGGCTGTGAATGAATATACCGTATTTTTCGGACTAGAAGACACACTTTTTTTGTCTCCGAAAAGGGGGTGAAAATGTCTGTGTGTCTTATAGACCGAATATTGCCAAAGCCCCGCCCATCCGCTGGCCATTTTGTGGCCTCTGCATGCCCCATTTCCTGGCCTTTTTCAGCCCTGTTTTCAAGCCTTTTTTTGCCCCATTTTCAGGCCTTTTTCCAGCACATTTTCAGGCCTTTTTTCAGCCCGTTTTCAGGCTTTTTTTGCCCCGTTTTCAGGCCTTTTTCCAGCACATTTTCAGGCCTTTTTTCAGCCCGTTTTCAAGCCTTTTTTTGCCCTTTTTACAGGCCTTTTTCCAGCACATTTTCAGGCCTTTTTTCAGCCCGTTTTCAGGCTTTTTTTGCCCCGTTTTCAGGCCTTTTTCCAGCACATTTTCAGGCCTTTTTTCAGCCCGTTTTCAAGCCTTTTTTTGCCCTTTTTACAGGCCTTTTTCCAGCACATTTTCAGGCCTTTTTTCAGCCCATTTTCAGGCTTTTTTTGCCCTGTTTACAGGCCTTTTTCCAGCACATTTCCAGGCCTTTTTTCAGCCCATTTTCAGGCTTTTTTTGCCCCGTTTTCAGGCCTTTTTCCAGCACATTTCCAGGCCTTTTTTCAGCCCATTTTAGGCCTTTTTTGCTCTGTTTACAGGCCTTTTTGCGGCCCATATTCAGGCCTTTTTGCCGCCCATTTATGGGGCTTTTTTCAGCTCATGGTTCTGGAAAAAACGGTGAAAAAAGCCTCAAAAATGGGCTGAAAGAAGCCTCGAAAACGGGCTGACAAAAAAATCCCAAAATGGGCCCCAAAGCCCCCAAAAAAGGGTATGAAAAAGACTGGAAAAGGGCCAAAAAAAGCCCCCCGCAAAAGGGCTGAAAATGTGGTGCGCGGAGACCAAAAACCTTTTGTTCTTGTTATTTTCCTCTTCTAAATTTAGGTGCGTTTTATAGTCAGGTGCATTTTATAATCTGAAAAATGCGGTAATTCACATCCGTTGAAATAAAAAGAGGGCTTTTGGGACTGAGCGCGTGATTTTTACTGTCTCAGAACAAATTCATTGGCGAAAAGTTCCTTTCCTTCTGCATATTTTTCTGGATGAAAAAGAGCTGCAGGGAAGCGTAAAATAACTTCGTTGCCCTAATTGAGTTGTTGGGGTCCCGCTAAAAAACATAAAACATTTCCATTACGTTTAATCTTTCCCTTGATCGTCTGTTTATAGGTAGTCCTCGACTTACGACGGCCGCTGGGAACGGAATTTCCATTGCTAAGGAAAGGACGGCAGCGGTTCTCCGAGTCACGCCTGACGTTACCACCTTCTTGGGCCTCGTGAATCCCGGAAGTCGTTAAGTAAACCGTGCGGTCGTTAAGCGAACCGGCTTCCCCCCCACTGACTTTGCTTTGTCGGAAACCGGCTGGGGGGGTCAGGTGACTCCGGGATGCTGCCATCGTCATAAATAACGCCCCCGAATTTTAAGGGTGAGGCCGTGGGGATGTTGTGAAGATTACAAGTGCGAGGATGGTCGTAAGTCGAGGAATGGTTGTAAATTGAGGAGTGCCTGTATCTTTCAAGTTGCTAGTCCTGAAGGAGGTTTTTAAAACTGGAGGTCCCCGGGGCAGCTCTTGAGAATCTCTAGAGGGGCTACAGGCTGTCAGAACAGTCTTAAGGACTAGTAACTTAGGAGAAAAGATTTGAGGCTGCTACTGAGGGCTCTTCTTGGGATCTGCCTGAGTTGTGTGGGAGCGAAGGAGATCCAGAACCTACACTTGTTTTCTGGCTCCAAGGCCTGCAGCTCCTTGCAGGATTCTAACTCCGACTGAAGCACCGTGGACTTCTCAATGGAGAGTTCGCACCTGGGACAGGGAGAGGAGGAGGAGGAGGAGGAGGCCAGGAAGGGAGGCAAAGCAAGGTTTTTGGCCACAGGGAAGGAAGGAAGGAGAGAAAGAGAGAAGGAAAGGAGGGAGAGAGAAAGAGAAGGAAAGGAAGGAGAGAAAGAGAGAAGGAAAGGAGGGAGAGAGAAAGAGAAGGAAAGGAAGGAGAGAAAGAGAGAAGGAAAGGAAGGAGAGAGAAAGAGAAGGAAAGGAAGGAGAGAAAGAGAGAAGGAAAGGCGGGAAAGAGAAGGAAAGGAAGGAAAGAGAGAAGGAAAGGAGGGAGAGAGAAAGAGAAGGAAAGGAAGGAGAGAAAGAAAAAAGGAAAGGAGGGAGAGAGAAAAAGAAGGAAAGGAAGGAGAGAAAGAGAGAAGGAAAGGAGGGAGAGAGAAAGAGAAGGAAAGGAAGGAGAGAAAGAGAGAAGGAAAGGAGGGAGAGAGAAAGAGAAGGAAAGGAAGGAGAGAAAGAGAGAAGGAAAGGAGGGAGAAAGAGAAGGAAAGGAAGGAGAGAAAGAGAGAAGGAAAGGAGGGAGAGAGAAAGGAAGGAGGGAAAGATGGGAAGGAAAGGAGGGAGGAGGAAAAATGAGAGGGAGGGAGGAGGAGATGGGAATGAGAGGGAGGAAGGGAGGGAGGAAGGAAAAAAGGAAGGGAAGATGGGAAGGAAGGAAAGAGGGAGGAGGAAAAACAAAGGGAAGAAGGGTGGAGGAAGGAGATGAGAAAGAAGAAGGAAGGAAGGAAGGATAGGAATGAGGAAGGCAGAGGAAGGGAGGGAGGGAGGGAAGATGTGGAAAAGAGGGAGGAGGAAAAACAAAGTGAGGGAGGGAGGAGGAAGGAGGTGGGAATGAGAGGAGGGAAGGAGGGAAGGAGATGGGAATGAAAGGGAGGGAGGAAGAAGGAAGGAAGGAGATGGGAATGAGAGGAAGGAAGGAGGGAGGGAGGAAAGATGAAAGGAAGGAAGAAGGGAGGGAGAAAGGAAGGAAGGAGAGATGGAAGGAAGGAAAGGTGGGAGGAGGAAAAACGAAGGCAGGAAGGGAGGAGATGGGAATGAGAGGAAGGAAGGAAGGATGAAAGGAAGGAGGGAGGGAGGAGGAAGAAGAAGGATGGAAGGAAGGAAGAGATGGGAATGAGAGTAAAGGAGGAAGGGAGAAGGAAAAAATAGTGAAGGGAGGAGATGGGAAGGAGAGGAGGAAGAAAGAAGGAACAGATGGGAATGAGAGAAAGGGAGGAAGAGGAAAAAAAAGAGATGGGAATGAGAGGAAGGAAGGAGCCGCCATTCTCCCTCTTCCACCTCATTCTCCCAACGCCTGATCAGAATTCAATTAAACAGATATCAAAACAGATAAAAAACCCCTCCTGAAAGACCCTCCCCACCCCCACCCCCCCACAAGGCATTCTGGCTATTCACAGAAAGCCAATTTTCGGCCAGCGCTTGAGGGAATTCTGGGCCTTGAAGAAACCCACCTGGGCTGGCAGGGGGAATTCTGGGAGTTGAAGTCCACCCATCTCAAAGTTGCTGAGGACAGCCCCCCCCTTTCCCCCCTCCCTTATTCTGAACCACTGAGCTGGCCTGCACCCCCTTGGCTCCAACAATGCCCCCCTCCCTTTTCAGTCCAGCATTGCTGGCGGGGTGGGGGCGTCCCCCCAATCTTAACTGGCTCCCCCCTCCCCTTTCTCTCCCCCCCCATGACATCAGGCGCTGAGCGCATCTCCCCACCTCTTCCCCCTGGCGGAGGGGCTTTCCTCCCTCCGCTGAGTCAGGCCGAGCTCGGCCCTAGCTAGCTCAGCTGAAGGAAGCATGACGCCTGTGCCCGAAAACGGATTGGCCCATCAAGCACCCCGGCTGACTCGGTTTCCCCCTCGGGCCAGATGTCACGGGCGAGATCTCGGTCCGCCCCGAAGCCCAGAATGGGCTCTGGATGCCCCAAGGATGGAAGGGGAGCCAGGTGGTTGGGTGGAGAAGAGGGACGGAGAGGAAAATGGGGGGCTGACGATGGATAGTTTTCCTTCCTTCCTTCTTTCCTTTCCTTCATGCTCCCTTCCTCTTTCCTTCCTACCTCTTTTCTGCCTTTCCCCCTCTTCCTTCCTTTCCTGCCAGTCTCCCTTCCTTCCTTCCCTCTCCCCCACGTTCCTTCCTTCCTGTCTTTGATTTCCTTCTTTGTTCCTGTCTTTTCTTCCTTCCTTTCCTTCCCTCTCCCCCATGCTCCCTTCTTTCCTGCCTTTTCTTTTTTCCTTCCTTCCTTCCCTCTCTCCTGCTTCCTTCCCCTTTCCCGCCTTTTCTTTCCTTCCTTCCTTCCTGACATTCTCCGTTCCTTCCTTTCTTGTCTTTTCCCTTCCTTTCTTTCCTCTCCCATGCTCCTTCCTTCCTTTTCCATTCCTTTTCTCCCTTCCTTCCCTCTCCCATGCTCCTCCCTTCCTCCTTTCCCTTTCCTTCCTTCCCTCTCCCATGCTCCTTCCTTCCTTTTCCATTCCTTCTTTTCTCCCTTCCTTCCTTCCCTATACCATGCTTCTTCCTTCCTTCCTTTTGCATTCCTTTTCTCCCTTCCTTCCTTCCTTCACTCTCCCATGCTCCTTCCTTTCTCCCTTCCTTCCTTCCTTCCTTCTTTCCTGTCTTTCTCCCTTTCCTCTCCCCCATACTCCTCCCTTCCTCCCTTCCCTCTCCCCATGCTCCTTCCTTCCTTTTGCATTCCTTCTTTTCTCCCTTCCTTCCCTCTCCCATGCTCCTTCCTTCCTTCCTTCCTTTTGCATTCCTTCTTTTCTCTCTTCCTTCCTTCCCTCTCCCATGCTCCTTCCTTCCTTCCTTTTCCATTCCTCCTTTTCTCTCTTCCTTCCTTCCCTATCCCATGCTCCTTCCTTCCTTCCTTCCTTCCTTCCTTTTCCATTCCTTCTTTTCTCTCTTCCTTCCTTCCCTCTCCCATGCTCCTTCCTTCCTTCCTTTTCCATTCCTTCTTTTCTCTCTTCCTTCCTTCCCTCTCCCATGCTCCTTCCTTCCTTCCTTCCTTCCTTCCTTCCTTCCTTCCTTCCTTCCTTCCTTCCTTCCTTCCTTCCTTCCTTCCTTCCTTCCTTTCCTATGGCTAAAACCCTGGCAGGGAGATGTGTGTTTGGGCAGAATGGAGGAAGGAGCGCTCCATCAGCCACTTTAGGCTCTTCCTCGAAATACGAAATATACAGGTAGTCCTTGACGTACAATGGTTTGCTTAGTGAACGTTCCAAGTTACGCCGGCACTGGAAAAATGACTGTTTTTCACACTTAACGACCGGGGCAGCATCCCCCAGGCTCACGGGATCAAAATTCAGGCAATTGGCAACTGACTCACATTTACGACGGCGTGCAGTGTCCCGTCGGTGTGGGTGTGACGCGATCCCCTTTAGCGGCCTTCCGACGAGCAAGGGGAAGCAAGGGATTCACTTAACCACCGTGTGACTAACTCAAGAACGGCAGCGATCCACTTAGCGATGGTGGTGAGAAAGGTCGCAAAATGGGTCAAGACTCATTTAACACCTGTCTCCCTCAGCAGGGGAAATTCGGGGCTCCGCCTTGGTCGTAAGCCGAGGACTACCTGCGGGATCAACCTATGGGTGTAGGTTGTTGCGCAACGGGTTGTGTTGTGTTCTCGAAGGACGGGCCTCGTGCGCCGTCTCTCTTTGCTCTTGTGCGTTGCCAAGATTTGCCGCGGTGACTGAGGCTTGTTACACGGGGATTAGCTCCCTGTCTTCCCCACAGGAGCTGCTGAGGTGCTAAGTGGAGATTAAGCGGCCTCTTTCCCTCCATTAAGCAAAGCCAGGGAGTCAAATCGGCACTGAGAGGATTTGTATCCTAAAGCGGTGTTTCTCAAAAACCCCAGCGACTTTAAGGTGGGTGGACTACAACTCCCAGAATTCCCTATCCAGCATTTGGACTTCAACTCCCAGAATTCCCTATCCAGCATTGGGTGGACTTCAGTTCCCAGAATTCTCCAGCCAGCATTTGGACTTCAATTCCCAGAATTCCCTATCCAACATTTGGACTTCAATTCCCAGAATTCCCTAGCCAGCACTGTGTGGACTTCAACTCCCAGAATTCCCTAGCCAGCATTTGGACTTCAACTCCCAGAATTCCCTATCCAGCATTGTGTGGACTTCAACTCCCAGAATTCCCCAGCCAGCATTTCACTTCAATTCCCAGAATTCCCTATCCAGCATTGTGTGGACTTCTACTCCAGAATTCTCTAGCCAGCATTTCGACTTCAATTCCCAGAATTCCCTATCCAACATTTGGACTTCAATTCCCAGAATTCCCCAGCCAGCACTGTGTGGACTTCAACTCCCAGAATTCCCTAGCCAGCATTTGGACTTCAACTCCCAGAATTCCCTATCCAGCATTGTGCGGACTTCAACTCCCAGAATTCCACAGCCAGCATTTCACTTCAATTCCCAGAATTCCTTAGCCAGCATTGGGTGGACTTCAACTCCACATCCGCTGAGACGCCAACTGGCGAACAATTTCCTTTCCTCCACCATTCGCCACCACACCCACTTTAAGGTGGGTGGACTACAACTCCCAGAATTCCCTAGCCAGGATTGTGTGGACCAACTCCCAGAATTCCCTATCCAGCATTTGGACTTCAATTCCCAGAGTTCCCTATCCAGCATTTGGACTTCAATTCCCAGAATTCCCTATCCAGCATTTGGACTTCAATTCCCAGAATTCCTTAGCCAGCATTGGATGGACTTCAGTTCCCAGAATTCCCTATCCAGCATTTGGACTTCAACTCCCAGAATTCCCCAGCCAGCATTCTGGGAAGCGCTTTGCCAAGGTACTTTTTACCCCATAGATTAGGAAAATAAGGAAGGACCCACATCCGCCAAGACTCAACCGGCGAACAATTTCCCTTCGTCACCATTCGCCTCCCTTCCTTAATGCTCCATCCGATGAAACTCTGGCCTGCACCTTTTGCCGAGACCCCCCACAAAGCCGCTTCTCCCTCGTTTAGCGTGCTTTGCAGGGGTGGGTTACTGCCGGTTCGCTGCGCATGAGTGCGCAGTAGCCTATAAATTGTTCCGGGCATGCTTGGAACATTAAAATAGGGCTAAAAAACATGCCGGCAACGGAAATCATTTCAGGGGCGTGGCCAGCCTGTCGTCCGTACCGGTTCAGCGACCCAGTCGCAATTTCCACGACTGGTTCGGCCGAATCGGTGCGAACTGGTAGCAACCCTCCTCTGGTGTTGTGTGAACAAAGGCCAAGGGCCCCACCCCCGAGATTTTGACCCCCTCCCTTACCTGAACACCTGTTCGTCCGTCACCGAATCTTGGTTCCAGCAGTCCTTGTGGCCTGAGGAGGAGAGAAGGGCGGGGAGTGTCAGGGGTCCGGACATGCAGGAAAATTGGGGGGACGGGATGGGACAGGGGTGCAGTCACGTCACCTTTGAAGAGGACACATTCCTTCTGCACGTGTCCTTCGGCCCAGAGGACGCGGAAGGTGTGTTGAGGCCAGTGGTCGTTGAGGGCAGAGGTTGGTAGGTCACACAGCTGGGAAAATGGCCGGATTTAAGGAAACAAACCAACAAACCAGAATTCTCGAATACGGCAAAAGCGGCTGCCCAGCTCCCTGTTTCATATTCAGACAGTCCTCGACTTATGTCAGTTCATTTAGTGACCATTGGGAGTCCCACTGGCAGATAGAACCAAGTGACTTATTGGCCCTTTTTTTTTCACGCTTACGACCGTTGCGGCATCCCCAGGTCCTAGGGATTCCAAATTCAGAACGCTTGGCAAATGACTCGTGTTTACGACGGTTGCGGTTCCCCCTTTTGCGACCGTCCGACGAGGAAAGACAACGGGGAATCCAGATTCATTGAACAATAGATTCTAACTTAAAAGCGGCAGCGATTCGCTTAACAACCGCGGCGAGAAAGGTCGTAAAATGAGGCAAACCTCCCTTAACCACTGTCCTGCTTAGCGACGAACGTTTTGGGGCTCAATGGCGGTCATAAGTCAAGCATTAGGGTAGACCCTTCCTCAAATTTGCAGCACTCATATTTCTGCTAAAAGAGTCATTTTAGATTTTCTAGATCTGGCACCGATTTCTGAAATCCCCACTAGAATAATAGTAGAATTAGTAGTAATTTTATTGTCACTTTGAATGTACACTAATCAGCGTACATTAAAGTGAAATTTAATTGCATCCAGCTCTCAAAGGGTCACCAGCTCTAATTACACTACATAATATAACACAATAAATAAATAAAGATAAATACAGAATTATGCATATACCCACATATATTATACTAGTAGCTGGTTACCAGTGATCGGGGTTGATAAATTGACAAAACTTAAAACTTGTAAAGCTTGTAACTCCTTAGCATCAGAGCATGTCAATGTAAGGCAACTGGCAGTTGGAACAGAGTTCTTTTCAGGTGGGGAGGGGGAGTAGAATGTGTAACTCCTTAGCATCAGAGCCAGAGGTGATAATCTGCCGGTTCGGGCAAAGCGGTAGTGACAGCGGCGCAAGGCTCCGCCCACCCACCCAGATGTCATCACCGACCTTCTGCGCATGCTCCCGCTCTCGAACCGGTAGTGAAGGTAATAGGATGCCATTACTGATCAGAGCGTGTTAATGTAAGGCAGCGGTTCTCAAATAGTGGGGCGCGCCCCCCTGGGGGGGCGCGAGGCTCCGTAAAGGGGGGCGCGAAGGCTCCCTTTCCATCTGGGTGCAACGGCGTGGGCGGCGTGGGCGAGGCATAATATATCCCGCCTGGAAGTGGCAGCACTTCGGACTGTGGATTTTCATTGGCGCCGCAGGCTGGAGCTGTGCACGAAGCCTGCTCGGGCGGGGGTGGGAGGGAGGGAAGCATGGCTGTCCCAGGCTTCCCTCCCTTCCCCCCCCCCAGCCCAAGCAGACCTTTTGCACAGCTCCAGCCCGCGGCTCTGATGAGTCTCTGAGCAGTCCCCAGCGCTGCCACTTCAAGCCGGGATATATTCTGCCATGCCCTCGGCGGCGTCTTTATGCAGGTAGCTCGCCTCCCCGCCAGCCCGTCTGGAAGCGGAAAGAGCAACAGCCGCTGTTGGGGAAGGGACAAAGGGGCGGCGGTCGCCCGATCTTGCCACCATCACCCCTTCGCCACTGGTAACGGCGATTGTTGTGCTGCTGCTTCCAGCTGGGATGCTGGAGGAGCTGCTGGCAGGGAGGGAGGGAAGAAGGGGAGGAGGGAGTAAGGATAGACAAGCAAGAGGGAAAGAGGAAAGAAGGCAAGCAGGCAGGAAGGAGGCAGAAGGAAGGAGGGAAGAATGGAACTGGAAGGGAGGCAGGGAAGGAGGGAGGGAGAAAGGAAGGATAGGAGGATAGGGAAAGAGGAAAGAAGGCAGGCAGGCAGGGGGAAAGAGGAAGGAGGGAACTGGAAGGGAGGCAGGAAGGAAGGGAAGGAGGAAGGGAGGGTGGAAGGAAGGATAGACAAGTAAGAGGGAAAGAGGAAAGAAGGCAAGCAGGCAGGAAGGAGGCAGAAGGAAGGAGGGAAGAATGGAACTGGAAGGGAGGCAGGGAAGGAGGGAGGAAGAAAGGAAGGATAGGAGGATAGGGAAAGAGGAAAGAAGGCAGGTAGGCAGGGGGAAAGAGGAAGGAGGGAACTGGAAGGGAGGCAGGAAGGAAGGGAAGGAGGAAGGGAGGGTGGAAGGAAGGATAGACAAGTAAGAGGGAAAGAGGAAAGAAGGCAAGCAGGCAGGAAGGAGGCAGAAGGAAGGAGGGAAGAATGGAACTGGAAGGGAGGCAGGGAAGGAGGGAGGGAGAAAGGAAGGATAGGAGGATAGGGAAAGAGGAAAGAAGGCAGGCAGGCAGAAGGGAGGGAGGTGCAAGGAAGGAAGGAAGCATAGATAAGCAGGAGGGAAAGAAGGCAGGCAGGCAGGGGGAAAGAGGAAGGAGGGAACTGGAAGGGAGGCAGGAAGGAAGGGAAGGAGGAAGGGAGGGTGGAAGGAAGGATAGACAAGTAAGAGGGAAAGAGGAAAGAAAGCATGTGACTACGGTGGGAGACGAGGAAAGACCGGTGTGCTATGTTATGCAGAGGTCTACTTATAACAATTTTATAGACAAATTATACTATTTACAGTCACGCGGGGGGGGGGCGCGAAATGTTTTCTTCTTCCTAGGGGGGGCATGACAGAAAATAATTGAGAAGCACTGATGTAAGGCAACTGGCAGTTGGAACAGAGCCCCTTTTCGGTGGGGAGGGGGAGTAGATTGTCTAAACTCCCAGCGAAGGGGTAGCATCAGAGGTATGATGTGCATTTGTGTGTGTGTGTACAGGGAAACAACAGTCTAGTTCAGATGTATACGTGTTCATGACGAGGAAGATTCAATTTCAAATGAAGCTGCTGTTAAGGGATTTCTGAGCACGTGCAGAGTTTTTTTAAAAAAAAACAGAAATGCTTAAAACCAAGCTTTTCAAATTGCATTTTTTTTCTCCCTTTACCTTTACAAAGGTATCTACACCTGCGCCCCCGTTGAAGTTTTTAAACAAAACCATCAGATTGCCACGGATGACCTTCCCACAAGCAAAGTCCAAGCCGGATTCGCTTAATGACCGCGTGATTCACTTAGCAACCGCAAGGATACGCTTTAGCCTGTAAATAGCCAGCTGCAAAATTCTTTGCTGTCCAATAAAACAGCTCCCTCTTTGCAGGGCCACGCCTAGTTCCTTGGAAGCATAGAGTAGGCTAAAATACACACTTATATGGTTTCTAAGTAATAATTAATCGCCATTGTTGGAATTCCTTGGATCCTGCCCATTCCTCTGCAGGAATCTTGCTAAACAGGCTCTGTGGGAATCTTTTTTTTTTTCCATTTTAAGAAACTCCTAAAGCAATGTTTCTTCAACCTTCGCCATTTTAAGATGGATGGACGTCAACTCCCAGAATTCCCCAGCCAGGGGAATTCTGGGAGTTGAAGTTCATCCCTCAGCAAGTAACTCAGGTTTACAAACACTGTCGAAAGAGTCTGATTTAATCTTTTCCCAACTCTCGTCTTCTTTCAAACTTCCATCTCTCCTCCTAAGATGGATCTCCTTTCACCTGGTCTCCGGAGAGCAATTAAATCCACTCGGATCTCGGCTAATACGCACATTAAAAATTCCTGGATTTCCCCCTAGACACAAAACAGCCCGACAGTGTGGGTGGGACGTCCTCGTCTTACGACGGCAACCGAGCCCGGAATCCCCACTGCTAAGCAACACAGTTGTTAAAAGCCAGCTTTTACGACCTTCCTTGATCATCGCCGTTCAGCGAATCACGGGATGGGATTTTCCTCCTCAGGCGGTCGCAAAAGGGGATCGTGTGATTCCCCTGGGACAGTACGACCGTCATAAATGTGAGCCAGTGGCTCAGTCTCCCAATTTGAACACGTGACCGTGACTAGAGCTGGAGGGGACCTTGGAGGTCTTCTAGTCCAGCCCCCTGCTCAAGCAGGAGAACCTATGCTATTTCAGACAAGTGGCTGCCTAGTTTCGTAAAAGCCTCCCGTGTTGTAACTTCTAGTGGCAAGCAGTTCCCCTGGTTAATTAAGTCCTCCCTCTTAGGAAGCTTCTCCTTAATTCCAGGTCGCTTCTCTCCTACATTAGTTTCCATCCATTGTTTCTTGTCCTGCCCTTTTTGGTGCTCGGGAGAATAATTTGACCCCTGAGGTCACGGTTGCTAAGTGTGGGGGGGAAAAAATGGCAGTAAGTCACTTTTCCCCCCAGTGTTGCTGTAACTTCAAACGGTCCGCAAAACAATGGTTGTCACTCAAGGATTTGTAGATGATACTAAGCTGGCAGGAATAGCTAACACCCAAGAAGATAGGCTCAAGATCCAGATGGATCTTGGTAGACTTGAACCCGGGACCCTACCTGACAAAGTGAAATTAAACGTAGAGAAAAGTCAAGTCGTATACTTAGGCAAGAAAACCCCAAAAGTACACCTATAAACTGTGTGAAACCTGGCTTAATGGCGGTCACTGGGAGAGGGATCTTGGAGTCTTAGTGGACAACCAGCTAAATAAGAGCCAGTTATGTGCAGCGGCAGCCAAAAAAGCCAATGCAATCCTAAATTGCATTAACAGAAGGATACAATCAAGATCAAGGGAGGTGGTAATACTACTCTATAAAGCCTTAGTAAGGCCACACCTAGAGTACTGCGTCCAGTTTTGGTCCCCACACTATAAAAAAGGATGTTGAGACTCTGGAAAGAGTGCAGAGAAGAGCAACCAGGATGATGAGGGGACCGGAGGCTCAAACATACGACGAACGGTTGCAGGAACTGGGCCTGGCTAGTCTAGGGAAGAGAAGGACCAGGAGAAGACAGGAGAGCATCTTCCAATATTTGAGGGGCTGCCCCAAAGAAGAGGGAGTCAAGCTATTCTCCAAAGCACCCGAAGGCCAGACAAGGAATAATGGATGGAAACTAATCAAGGAGAGAGATTCAACCTGGAAATAAGGAGACAGTGAGAAGAATCAACCCATGGAACAGAAGTTGCCTTCGGAGGTCGTGGGGGCTTCATCCCTGGAGGCTTTCAAGAAGAGACTGGACTGCCGTCGGTCAGAAATAGTGTAGGGTCTCCTGCTTGGGTGGGTGGGGGGTTGGACTAGATGACCTTTAAGGTCCCTTCCGACTCTGTTCATCGGTTAAAGGATTTATTTTTTGGATACTTGGATGCCCACGTTCACTAAAGAACACCCCCAATTTTTTCTCTGCTCCCCAATAACACCCATCAATGGCTCCTCCTGGGCCAAAGGATACCCACATATACCCGGGTTTATTTTTCCCGTCCGGCGTGCGCCAACGCACCACCAGCGGAGACTCGTCACCGAACACGATGAGGTCATGGGACGCCGGAGCCACCTAAAAAAAAAAACAAAAAAAAAAACAAAAACGGAGAGACGGAAACAGTCACCGCCGCCGGACGGACTTCTGAAAATTCTCCCCCCCCACTCAAGAGCCTCTGGAACTCACCGCCACAGGATGAGAGAAGGCCACTGCCAGGGAGGTGTTTGGCCTGTTGACGTAGACGCAACGGATGGTTGGCTCGGGATCGCCTAAGGGTGGGAAACAAACGCATACAAATGGGGGAGTGGAAGATGGGTTTTGTTCAATGGCCTCCCGCATTGGAAGCGTGATGCAGTGGTTGCTTCCTACCGGTAGTAGTTTGGCGGCCTGGGTTGCGGAAACCGGCAGTAACCACGCCCCCCAAACCGCACGAGTTTACCTCGCAGGATTTTGAGCGGTTGTGGGGGAGAATTCGGAAAGTTGAGATTTCCCCAGGCCTGAAAAGGGTCTCTAACTGAGGACAGCGTCAATAAAACAAAAATATTTGTAGGACGGGGGTTGAAGAAGAGGAGGAGCAAGAGATGGAAGAAGGGAGGAGGAGGAGGACTGTGGGATCCTTTGGTGCTCTCTGAGCTGGGTGGTTTTTTTGCAGACGTTTCATGACCTGACTAAGTAACATCATCAGTGCTAGAAGAGAGTGGGGGGTTTATGGTATGATGGAGGAGGAGGACGAGGACTGTGGGGTCCTTGATGATCCCTGAGCTTGGTGGTTTTCTTGCAGATATTTCATGACCCAGCTAGGTAACATCATCAGTGCTAGAAGGGAGGAGGAGCTCATCTCTGGGGTCCTTGGTAGCCTCTGCGCTTGGCGGTTTTCTTGCAGGCATTTCATTAACCAGCTAGATAACATCATCCGTGCTTGTAGGTCCCTGCTACCCTGATGACGTTACCTAGTCGGGTCATGAGATGTCCGCAAGGAAACCGCCAAGCCCCAGAGACCACCAAGGACCCCACCCACTCAGTCTCCCAGCCTCTGATATCCTCTGCGGGAGGCAATCTTCATTTATCTGGAGATAAATCCGCCGTGCCCACTTCCTGTCCTGGGGAAAGCCCCCTCCCCAGAATCTGCCTTAAGCTGAATTTCCCGGCAAGCAACGTGGCAGCGTGGCCCTTACCTCTGCCCAGGAGCCACCGGTGGTAGAACCAAGCGCTCTGATCGTTGGGGTCCGTGAAGAAAGCATTTTGTACCAGTTCCAGCTCTGGAAGAGAGAAGATTATTGGGTAAAATGTTTTTATTCTTTTTTTAAAAATAGTTTTTAATTCTTTATTATCGAACGGTGTGGCACCTGAGTGGCATACCTTCTAACGCAAACAAAACGAATACCATTAATCATAATTATTACATTCAACCAACTTATACATTTCTCATAAAGGTAAAGGTTCCCCTCGCACCTATGTGCCAGTCGTTCCCGACTCTAGGGGGCGCTGCTCACTTCCGTTTCAAAGCCGAAGAGCCAGCGCTGTCCGAAGACGTCTCCGTGGTCATGTGGCCGGCATGACTCAACGCCCTCGAAGGCGCACGGAACGTTGTTACCTTCCCACCAAAGGTGGTCCCTATTTTTCTACTTGCATTTTTTTACGTGCTTTCGAACGGCTCAGTTGGCAGAAGCTGGGACAAGTCACGGGAGCTCACTCCGTTATGCGGCGCTCGGGGTTCGAACTGCCAAACTGCCCGACTGTCCAACCCCTGCTCAGGTAGGAAACCCTATCCCATTTCAAATGCTGTCCAATCTCTTCTTAAAGACTTCCAGTGAGAAGAGCATTCACAACTTCTGGAGGCAACTTCTGTTCCACTGATTAATTGTTCTCACTGTCAGGAAGTTTCTCCTCAGTTCTAAGTTGCTTCTCTCCTTGATTAGTTTCCACCCATTGCTTCTTGTCCTGCCCTCAGCTGCTTTAGAGAATAGCAGTTTTGACCTCTTCTTTGTGGCAACCCCTGAGATATTGGAACACTGCTATCCTGTCTCCCCTGATCCTTCTTTCTCTTAAGCTAAACATACCCAGTTCCTGCAACCGTTCTTCCTATGTTTTAGCCTCCAGTCCCCTAATCCTCTTTGTTGCTCTTCTCTGCACTCTTTCTAGAGTCTCCACATCTTTTCTACATCCTGGCGACCAAAACTGAATGCTGTATTCCAAGTGTGGCCTTACCAAGGGATTGTAAAGTGGTATTAACCCTTCACGTGATCTTGATTCTATCCCTCTGTTGATGCAGCCTAGAACTGGGTTGGCTTTTTTTTTGGCAGCCCCAAAATTTCTTTTGATGCCTTTTGATAATCAATGGAACAACTTGCCTCCAGAAATTGTGAATGCTCCAACACTGGAGGTTTTTAAGATGTTGGATATCCATTTGTCTTAAGTGGTGTATGGTTTCCTGCCTAAGCAGGAGGTTGGACTAGAAGATCTTCAAGGTCCCTTCCAACTCTGTTATTCTAATTCTAATTCTATTCTATATTCTCTTCTCTTGTCTATTCCATTCCATATTCTATTCCATTCCATATTCTATTTCATTCCATATTCCATTCCATTCCTAATTCTACTCTATTTCATTCCATATTCTATTCTATTCCATATTCTATTTCATTCCATATTCCATTCCATTCTATTCCTAATTCTATTCTATTCCATTCTATTTCTATTCCATATTCTATTTCATTCCATATTCTATTCCATTCCTAATTCTATTCTATTCTATTCCATTCTATTCTATTTCTATTCCATATTCTACGTATTTCATTCCATATTCTATTCCATTCCATTCCATTCCAAATTCTATTCTATTCCATTCCATTCCATTTTCTATTTCATTCCATATTCTATTCCATTCCATTCCTAATTCTATTCTATTCTATTCTATTCTACTTCTATTCCATATTCCATATTCTATTTCTATTCCATTCCATTCCATTCCTAATTCTATTCTATTTCTATTCCATATTCTATTCCATTCCATTCCTAATTCTATTCTATTCTACTTCTATTCCATATTCTATTTCATTCCATATTCTATTCCATTCCATTCCATTCCTAATTCTATTCTATTCCATATTCTATTCCATTCTATTCCAAATTCTATTCTATTCTATCCTCCTATCCTACTCCTAATTCTATTCTATTCTTCTATTCCTCATTGGTGGGCATCCCCAAAAGACTGTGTGAATCGTGGTTTGTTCGGAGGGAAGCACCCCTTATTCCTCCCAGGTAACGACCAACAACAGCAGGCAGATAACCCCCCCCCCCCAGGGGGAATAATAATAATTGCTGCCTTGTGTGCAGTGCCGTTGTTGATGCCAAAGTTGGCACCAAGATGGGTTGCTATCGTGGCTTTCTGCAAACAGAAACCACTCAACATTTTTCGATCATGACCAAGCCAAGATCAGGCAGGTGTGGCTAGCTCCGTTTGCGTTCCTTTGTGTTTAATTTCTAAAGGAGCTGAAAGGGGGAATGAAAAGAAGAGGAGGAGGAGAAGGTGAAAAGGGAACTTTTCTTGGAAATCATCACTCTACCTGAGGAGAGTTACGATTAATTATCTTTTAGCGCTCTCCCTCTCCAAAGGAATTTGTAAAGCTTATCCTTTGTTTATTTAATCTTCTGCAAACTTTATTATTATTGTTTTGGTGGGGGGGGGGGGGTTGGCTAAGAGAAGAAGCTGGGCCCCAATGGATGGGGCTCCTACCCACATGTCCTTGAGGCAAGGGAGGGTTTCAAATTGGCACGAAAGGAAAAAGAATGGGGGAGAGGAAAAAGAGAGGGAAAGAAGGAAGGAAGAAGTTAAGAGAAGAAGAAACGAAAAGAGAAAAGAAGGAGGAAAAAGAAAGGAAGAAATTAAGGGAAGTAGAGAAAAGATAAGAGAAGGAAGAAAAAAGGAAGAAGTTGAGAAGAGAAGAGGAAGGAAAGAAGGGAAAAAGGAAGGAAAGAGAAAAAAAGACAAGAGAAGGAAGAAAAAGAGGAAGAAGTTGAGAAAAGAAGAGGAAGGAAGGAAAAATGAAAAGAAGAGAGAAAAAGAAAGGAGAGGAAGGAAGCTAAAAGAAGAAAAAGAGAAGAAAAAAGGAGAGGAGAACAAGGAAGGAAGGAAGGAAAGAGGGAAAATGAAGGGAGGGAGGGAGGATGGAAGAAGAGAAGAGGAAGGAAGAAAAAAGAAAGGAAGAAGTTAAGGAAAGAAGAGAAGAGGAAGGAAAGTTGGAAAGAAAAAACGTTAAGAAGAAAAAGAAGGAGAGGAGGAGAGGAAGGAAGGAATTTAAGAGAAAAGGAGAGAACAAGAAAGAAAGGAAGGAAAGAGGGAAGAAGACGGAGAAGAAAAGGAAGAGGAGAGATGAGAAGAGAAGGAAGAAAACAGAAAGGAGAAATTAGGAGAAGAAAAAGAAGAGAAGGAAAGAAAGAAAAACTACAGGTAGTCACTGACTTACAGCCATTCATTCAGCCATTCAAATTTAGAACAGCACCGCGAAAAGCGATTTATGACCAGTCCTCCCACTTACGACCGTCACAGCATCCTAACAGTCACGGGCTCAAAATTCGGGGGATTGATAACGGGCATGTATTTATGCAGTCTCCCGGGGTCATGTGATTCCTCCATTTTGCGACCTTCTCGGCTGGCTTCCAACAAGCCAAGGCAGACTCACTTAACGACCGCATGATTCAGTTAAAAACCGCATCGATTTCTTTCGCATCCACAGCAAAAAAAAAAAAAAAAAAAAACCACCTCACGAAATCAGGCGCGACTCACTTCACCACCCAGCTTAGAGTGGCCACTCGATCGCGGTCGTAACTGGAGGACTAG